>WAAB01024701.1:0-32768 GCA_013389865.1 Piaya cayana
TCCCATTGTCTGCCTGAACCATTGACTCTTCCACCTCTGGTTCTACTGTCTTCCACACACTAGCTGCAATTCTGATTTTACCTCCTCTAACAGGGGCCACTACCTCTGCTCCGTTTCAGAACCTCCTGTTCCAGTACACTTTGGGTTCAGAAACGGCAATCAGAATACAAGATGCGGGCATGGAGATGAACTCTGATGACACCAATGGGAAGGCTGAGCACAGCCAGCCAGGAACCAAATCATTACACTGAAGGGCAGGAGGATGCTCACAAACATCAGAGTCTCCTGGCACGCTCTGCCTTCTCCAACTGATTCCAGGGTATAACTCAACACTGACTTCAAAAGTCAACTGCTGACCACCTCCTGGAGCACAGGCAACGAGTACTCATCGGACAGGTAGAAGGAAAGTGTCTACTCCCACCAAAAGCAAGAATATGGGGCAACTTCTTTTTTAAAGCACGTTACTCCCTTGCCATTCAGCACAACACAAGCAGAGGCACTAATATTGCCTGCTTCTTGGACAGCAGGTTGGGCAGACAACTCATACTGACGCCAAATATGCAGCAGCATTGATTAGCCAGGGTTAGCAAAACAAGATCCACCTCTGAGGCCCCTTCTAAGAGGCCAGAAACCCCTGCCATAAGCCCCCATAACAGATGACACTGTAAGAAGAGAGAAATGAGGGGTTACTTACTATAGGAGTAACTGCTAACTTCTGATATTGCTGGTGAATGGGAAACTTTGAGTTGATTTTTGACTTTTAATCCCACCTCCATCTTCTTCATTTTGGCAGCCACTTTGTTTTTACCTTCCTTGGTGGCTTTCAGTGACAGGCCTAGGTTCTTGGCCAGGCTCTTCTTCTCCTCCTTACTCGGCAGAGCTTCATGGGGTGGGAGATACCTGCTGCCACCTCCACTACTTTTTGGTTTTCCTCCTGAGCAGTCAGAAAACTTGAAGGGGGATTTGAGTTTGTCTTGTTTGGTGAGTGAAAGGGCCTTGTCAAGCTTGCTGGCCAGCTGCTCCTGATCTGATGGTACCTTCTTCTTCTTGAGCTTTAACTGCCGAGGTGAAAGGAAGAGATACAGGTGAATACAGAGCAGGTATCACGGCAGACCTGAGGGATTCTACTAGCTCTCTTAACAGTCCCTCATGAATGCTAGTTAATAAGGCCTCTAAAAGCCTGACTTGCCATACCCACTAGTGCTAGGGAGGAGGAAGACGTCGTCATCAAAGAGCACAGCTTTACCCTTATTGAGCACTACAAAATTGCAAGAATAGCCTAGAAAAATACAATTTTCTTCCAAAAGAAAGATGTTCATAGACCAACACATTTGGGAGTTCTTTTTTCTCAGCATCTTCTGNATTACAGGCCAGAGCTGTACACTCTTTTCAGTATTTTCTCGCTTCTTGAAAAAAAGTAAATATACTTTACATGTGCTAAGGCTAGATAACAGCAGCTGTAACTCAGTACTTTGCCTATACGCATTTTGGATTTCATCAGTAGCTTAAAGCTCCAGTAAATATTTCATTGCCTCAACAGGAGAAGAAGAAAACCCTGCATTTTAAAATAGCAAGATTGCGCTCCCATTTCTTCTGTCGCTTTGCGAAGTCCGTTCCCCACCACTATCTCGACAGGCAAAGGGGTCAGACAAGCACAGCTCTGGATTCAGAGCTAGTGTAGCACAGTGACACTCTGGCTGGCTCGAAGGCACTTGCCTCTCTGCTGCCTACCAAAATGGCTCAACCTCCATAAGCCAACAGGACCCTTTGCAAACACTCCTTTGCTGCACAGGCAGCCCCCTCTCATGAAGAGCTTCTAAACCCACATGAACTGAGAGCAGACGCTCTAAGATCAGAAGGAGTTATCCAGTGCAAATCAGGAAACAGATCTGCTTTTGGCCCATGGTTCTGTGTTCGCCATGAGGGCACTGACCTCATTTGAAAAGCTGGGAGCCACATCGTGCTCTTCCCAGCTTTGGTTTCTCCCTTTCATCTTGCCACTGCTGCTCTCCACATCCTCGTCCTCCTCCGGGAGGGCCCCTTTGTGCCTCTTCTTCAAGCCCTCGCCAGTCTCGGAGTCTTCAGAAAGCAACAAGGACTTGCTCAGTCTGCAAGCCAAGCATAGGATGGGTCAAGGTCGGGGGATTTCCTCCCTGTGATACCCACCTAGCGCAGAAGTGAGGTTAAATGCCTCCTAGGACAGCTGGGATCCTCAATGGGAGCCAAGTCCACTGTGAAGTGGCAGCACTTTGGACAAGGTCTTCCACCACAGAGGAGAGCCAAGGAGCCTTTCTTGAACATCCCTGGTCACCAGCACAGACGAGGGCGGCTGAAATCAGAGACCTACCAGGTGGTCTCTGAAAGGAACCATTTGGTGTTGAGTAACAGCTACAAAAAAGTGCCTGATTTGGTACAGAGCAGGACAGGGATGGACGGACAGTTCTGCTGGGCCCTCTAGGTCTTTTCCCACCTCTACTTTACAGAATCTGTCTGTGCAGAGAGATTCTCGAGGTGCAGGAAAGTGCCCCACTGCCCAGACACTTGCTCTGGTTGCTTGGGTATGAGCAGGGAGGTGGTAAGGAACTGCCACACAGGGTGACACAGTGGGACAAGGGCACTGCAGCAACTGGCTTGCCCAAAGAACAGGCAATGTTCTTCGCAACCCTGGCCCCTCTGCGAGAGGCATCTGTGATCTACATCTTCAGTCTTGCTTTGGGATTTGGGGGGAAAGGAGAAGGTAAATTAATAATAAAAGAACAAACTAAAAAATAAAGTAGGGCAAGACTACAAGCACGTCTTTCACTGCTCCCCAGCTGTCTCCAGTAACTATGTGATGGATAACCAGCGAACACCTCAAAACCTCAACCAAGCCTCCGTTAAATGTTGTCATGTGCCATGTCCTTCAAGCTAAGCCTGCTGGCCCACGTCACACTATCACCACAAAGCCGCTGACACCAGGCAGCCTCCTCAGCTTTCAGGCACTTTTCCTCCTCGCCCTCCTCTCTGCTGACTACAACAGGCAGCTAAACCAACACCTCCGGCCCTGGCTGAGGATGCACCTCCATACCCCGTGTCAAGCTGTTCAGGTATGCCTGTGATGCAGGGACACGCACACACAACATGATCATGCACGCACACATGCACAATTCCAGTCACCTCTGGATGCCTCCAGCCTGTCCAGCCATCAAACACAAAAAGCAAAACATAAAGCCACCGAGAGGACAGATTTTCAGAAGGACACAGTCAGTGGGAGCTCGACACCTGAATCTAATGTGTGGTCTTGAAAGGACATCTGCAAAAATATGTAGCACGCAGGTAGGCAGCTTGGAGATGCCTTCCTATTGGAGAGATCTGGCCATCTAGGGATGGTTCCATGACCAACAGTGGAGGGATGCAGGCTGGACTTGCAACAGAGAAAAGAATGAATGATCCTAACATTTGAGAGAGAGAGGTCAGGTGGAACCAGCTCCCACTGATCAAGGAACAGAAACGATGACAGCAGAAACACAGCAGCAAGGCCCTACAAAGTAGATAACCTGGAGTAGCCCTGTCCTTCCAGTTTTTGACATCATCATCCCTGTAATTAACTCTACAGCACCATCCGCTCTCCTGAAAACGCACAAGGACGCACTCCCTGATGCCAAGAGCTCACCTGGAGGTCCCTGCCTAGCCGGCTGCTCCGTATCACCTCACAGCTGCTCAACTCAGTCTGTCCTACTTGCACCCAACACCACAGACGCGCTGTACCACCAGAGCAGCAGAAGGAACTGCGCTGGCACAGTATTCCTGCTGTGAGGACACACTCATGCTAAATGCACACACTTCCACAACACCACTGCTGCCAGAGACTGGCCTGCCAACACAACGCCACAACAAGCCCCCGCTGCATCTGAGATGCTCTCCCCAAGTAAGACCCTGGTGCAGTGACCCTGCCATTTTCCCATCTTCCCCAAATTCCAGCCTTACTTTCCACTCTTGCTGTCACTCTTCCCTCTCTCCTTAATGGGTGACAGAGCGCTTGATCCAAGTTTCCTCTTCCTGGGCCTTCCAGGGCCTCTTCTTGCCAAGCTTCTACTTTTCTCGTCATGCTTTTCCCTTTAAAAAAACCACACGCTTCACTGTTAACCAAGGCAACAAAAAAAAAAAAAAAAAAAAAAAAAAAAAAGCAAAGGAAAAAAAAAAGCAAAATCAAATTTTGCAACCAAAAACAGGGAAAGAAAGAAAGCAAATAAATCCAAAAAAAAAGAAGAAAAAGGGGGAAAAAATTAAAAGAAAGCAAGCAAGAACGGGAGCCAACCCAGAACCTTCGCCTGTCACCAAACTGCTAAACTGAGCTGCTGAAGTCAAGGTTGTCTCTACTACAGTCTCCCAGATGCATTCACCAGTGATCAGGTTGTTGTGTCACTTAGCCTAGGAGTGTATTGTGCAAAGCTCTGGTGGGCCATACCAGGAGGAGAGGAGACAGGGAGGGATGGAGGGCTGTTTTCTGTCCTGGACCGAGAGGCAGCGAAAGTGCCCAGCTGGAAAAAAAAAGAGACCAAGTGAGCAGCCTGTGACTTACTCGGAGTCCCTGCGGCGCTGCAGCTTCACCAGCTCCCGCTGCTTCTCCTTGTACCGCCGCTGCAGCTCCGCCAGCCTCATCCTGTAGTCCAGCTCCATCGCATCCATGTTCTCGATGGCCGATTTGATGGAGTACATCTACGAGGGGGCAAGAAGGTCAGGACACCTACACTCAGGTGGGGCACACCAGGGTGTCCTTGCAAAGCTCAAGGTCTGCAGCCCTGCAGCAAAGCCCTCTGTGCTTCGGTGGAGCAGAGCACCCTCGCACAAGCACAGCCTAAGAGTGGTATCCAAGCAAAACCTGCCAAGCAAAGATGTTCTGTGGCTTATGCATGGGATGGTATCAGCTTTGAGGGAAAGAACCTGCAGGATAAAATGCACCCATGGAGTCTTTTTTTTCCTTATTCAAAAAGACAGATCAAAACATTCCCTGTCTTGGAACACTTACTTGCAAGGTACAAAACAAGTTGTCAATCCCTCTCATGGGGAGGAGTCAGCAAAGAATAAACAAGGAAAAACCCTCCTGCCACTATCTTTATTTATCCCCCCCAGCAAAGCAGTAACATACGAGCTCCTGCTGGCTTTGTATTACAAACGCCACTTCTACGGCTGCCGAGGGTCCTGCTGAGATCAATCGTATTGATTCTCAAACAACGGAGGAAGCTAAATCGCACCACAGACTCCTGCACAGCCCTGAATGCAATGTGAGGGAAGCGCTGGCTCGCGCTGCTGAATGCAGAAGGGCAGCACGAGCCGGGTGGCAAAGTGTGGCTGGAAGAGCAAGCGGTGGGGAGTGGATGCACCGTGGCTTTTCAGGCTCAGCCACACTAAGAACTACTTACAGGTTCATCTTTTTTCTGCATCCAGCTGTATTTTTTGTTGGGATTCAGCTCTCGAGGCAGCCGGATGGTTTTCAGACTTTCCATAAAGGGGGTGGAAAGCACTTCCATGAGCATGTGGGTGCTGGCAGCCAGCAAACTCTCCAGCGTTGGCCGAACAGGGAAACTCTCTGGGCCTGCTGAGGACAGAAAAAGAAGCTGTAGAGGTTCACTCTCCACCACTGACCTTCCAGCAAGCACAAGGAAAGACTGATGCCCCTTTCTGGACCATGTCAGCCTAAGAAGCCTCCCAGCCACTCTTGGCCTCCACCTGAGATCTCCTGTTGTACCCAGCCATGGTGCAACTAGCAGTTCCTATCACGTCTCGCCTCAGGAAGTTACTGGAAGGTGAGATCTTTTCAGGACCTGCCAAGGTCTTGGAAAGCATCATCTAGAACTACTGGGACCTCTTGTGCCAAGCCCCAACAGACTGCAGACTCAGGCCCTGCCAGAAGGGTGTTACCCTGGCAGCTCTCGTCAAGTGGGGCTCCGTTTCCGCTACGCATACCACAAACTGTCTAGACATGGTGAGGGCCCTTGGAAGGGGAGAACAGTACAAACACCACACGTAGCTCAACCTAATGCAACAAAACCCCTGCTCCAATCCAATCCGAAGTACCAGCTGCTCCTGCAATTCAGGGCAATGCTTTCCTTGCTGCCTAGCTGGGGTTGCAAGAGATACACTCTTCTCCATTCTTCTGTCCTCACTGAGAGCACTGGGACCATATGCAGGGAGACCCAACCTGGCCCAAGGCTGGCCAGACAGAGCACTCACAACTTACTCTGCATTTCTTGTTTCCTTTTCTCCAGCTCCATTTCTGCAATTTCACTCAGCAAAGTGATCCCCTGCAGGAAGGAGTGCTCCAAGGCCTGGTCAGGTAACACCTCCACCTTCACCTGGGACGCAGTGACACTGGTGGTGGTCAACAAGGAACATGCTTGAGGCATTTCTGTGGCAGCCACCAAAGCGTTCATCCCAGCCAGCGGGTCGCCCGGCTTGATGTCCAGAGCAGGGATTTGGCAAGAGATTGCCTCTTCCGTGTAGGAAGGGATCTCTGCTCCCTGCTCCCTGTCCCCAGGGGACAGGCTGGGAAACTCCCTCCCCCGGGGCACATCAGCGCTCTGCAAATCCATGGCTGCAGAGACCTCCTCCCGCTGGGGTGTCAAGTCCATCTCTGGCGGCTCGTTCTCTGTGTGCACGAGCGAACCGTCATAGTCCATGTGCACAGAGCAGGTTTCTGCTCCACTCCCAGTCTCTTCCTGAGCCTCTGCTTCTGCAGGGCAAGCCACAACCTGGTAAGGAGGTGGGCAGCTCTGAAGGTCTTCCTGGTCCTGCTCCATAGCATCCAGGGCTTCACCTTGATGCAACAGGAGATTGCAATTGTCCACGTTCTGAACTGGGACAGCTGTGGAGGTGGCGATGTTCATTGTCCCCATGTCCTGCTCACAGATGGCTTCCTGGCTTTCCTCCATCTGCACCTCTGATTTCACTCTTTCTTCCAAGGACTCTTCTGCTGGTGCTTGGATGGGTTCTAGTATTTTGGACGGAGACAAGTGGATGGGCTTGACCTCTGTGGAAAGCTCCATGTGTTCAGAGCCTTCAGCAGGCAGTGGGACGTCAGGAGCCAGGACATCTGCATCAGATGCTGTGGTGGGCTGGAGGAGGTAGGGATAGTGTCTTCCAAAGGAGGGAGGCAGGGACTGGAATGGATATCCTGCGGGGATCTCTGCAAGACATCAGAAAGGACAGGTGTGTAATGGCCCAGCCTTCAAAAAACCTCTCTTGCTAAGGCAGAGATGCATTCCCTTCATCTCATCTCTCCCTATTCTCAAGCAGAGGCTGCTCTGGACTCATTCTCTCCTGACCAAGATGCCACAGGCATCAGCACCCCAGAGGTCCCTTCTGCACATTTCCAGCGCTGTCCTGCAATTGGAAAAAGATCTGCCTCCTTCATCCTACACCCATCCAGACTTCAGCCCTCGAGGAACCAACCCAGGTTCAACCCAAGGGAAGAGGACAGCCCACAGCCCCAGATGCTGCCAAGGCCCAAGCACTGATCCATCAAACCATCCCTGGTTCTTGCCTCTCTCCTGCCTGTTAGATGAGCTACATGCTTTTCTCTACGGGAAGGGATGGAAGCAGGAAAGAGCTGAGGAGAAAAAGGGAGGCAGGCACAAACACAATGGGACTCTGCCAAAGCAGGGCTTTCTTACCTGGGAACAAGGCCTGATATGGACCAGCAGCCTCTTTTTCCAGCTCCAGGTCTTTCTTCTCCACAGTCTCGGGTGCCTCTTCCTTTGGAGGGATGGCAGGGGCAGGGGGTGGAGAGGCGGGGGGCGAGCTGGAAGGATGGGAGCTGGGGGTGGCAGGGTAGGAGTAGGCTGGCTGCGAAGGTGGCTCCTCCATCTTTTGGATCACCTCAGCTTTGAGCACAGACACAGGTGAGGCTCTGGGAGAGAGGGGAGGTGGACTCACAGCCTTGCTGTAGGACGTGGAGGCACTGGGCGACAGCACAGGTGGTTTACGGTGCGCCAGTCCCGGGGCAGAGGAGGAAAGGCCTGATTTGGCACTGTCCAGGTTCCGTTTTGTCACCTTCTCTTCCATATCCGCACGCTGCTCGTTCGCCTTCAACCTCTCCTGCAGCAAGAACAGAGAAAAAACTCAGCACGACATCTCTACCTGTTCCTGGAAAGTGGCACAGACCTACCACCAAGCAAGACCAAAACATGGTCTTACCAGAAATGCATTGGAATAAAACACATTCCCAGTGCGACACCATTTTAAGACCAATCTGATGGAGGGTGACACCAATCTGTGATCACTTTCTTTACAAACTCCCAGCTCCAGGAGTCATGTGAAGGGTGTCTCAGCTTTCACTTGCAACGAAAGCAAACCATTTCTACTTCTAAGTCTCCAGCCTAGCAAGCACACATGTAAAATGAAGGCTGAAAACCAGATGCCTGCTATAAAAATTAAATGGGTGTAAAACACCCAAATGAAAGTTCATGACTTCCAAAATCATTTGGTGAGCAGAAGCTGGCTCCAGGACTCAGTGTGATTGCTCTCAGTATTGCAGCTGCTTCTCTGAGTTTTGTTAGGAGGTGGCCAGGGATGAAACCACTCAGCTAAACAGAGACATCCCTAAGGAGGGAACCAAGGTCACGCTGCTGTTGGGCAGCTCTCCTGACAGCACTGCTCAAGGGCTTTACACCAACCCCCTCAAAACCAACACCAACCCCCTCAAAACCAACACCAACTGTGCAGGATCCACTGAAAGTCTCACATCCCACGGACCAGGGCAGGATTGCTCAATGCATCCATACCCTTGAGACACACTTGCAATACTGGCACAGCTGCTTTTTTTAACTCCAGACATCCCAACTTCAGGCCCATTTCATGTTCAAGCAAGAAGCTCCTGGAAACCTACCACGAGCTGGGCGCTCCTCTGTAGCTCCATAGCATGAGCTGCTTGCTGCTGCAGAATGTACAGCTCGTGCTGTCGCAGCAGCTGCTGGTGGGAGAGGAGCTGGAGCTGGTGAGCGTGCTGGAGGGAGCTCCTGGTCGGGGGGTACATGGCAGGCCACAGCGGGGGTGCCCGTTCCATCAGCTCTGCTGGGGAATGAGCAGAGATGCAGTCAGAGAGGCAGAAGGATGGGGATGGCTAGAGGATTCAGCACTGCGCAGGGCAACTGTCTCTACCCCAGAGCCAGGGTGTAGGTGATGTCAAACGCTCAGCTGTGCAGAAACGCAACCAGAAATGCAACAGGCAAAAGATTCCGTCTTTCCCTCAGCAGCCCCACTCCCACCACCCCATGGGTCCTGCAGCCATCTGACTTGCTTCACTCTCTACAGTTTGACTGTCTCTGGTTGAGCCCACAAGTAGTTTCTCCTAACCAAGGACCCAAAGTCTACGGGGTCCTGCAGGGGATGAGGTGCTACTGCTGAAGATTACACATTCCCATCTCTGAAACACACCTAATGAGGCCAGCTCACACCCACCCTAAAGCTGCAGCTGCTGGTCCCTGCAGGTACGTATGTTCCTATCTAGCTCTCTCCAAAGCCTGTTTCCTCTCCACAGATGTCAAAACACGATCCTCAGGGACGTGCTCACATTCTTACCAAAGTGTGGCAAGTGCTCGCTGGGGATCACAACAAGCTGCCCTGACTGTGGGTCTCTGGCAAACTGGTAGGCGGAAGGGAGAGCTCCCCCCATGGCAGGGGGAAAGCCTGGAGTCATGCCCTGGTGCAGGGAAGGGTGACCAAGTCCTGGAAGAAGAAACACCACAGTCACAATTCAAGCAACACTGGCAGCTCCTACCCCCATGAGAAGTCATCTACCATCTGACTGCTCTGAAATACCTCTTTCCCCTTCCCCTGCGATCAGACAACAGTGTCCATGTCAATGGGCACATAGCAACCCCTCTCCCTGGACTGCACCATTGTGAACATCCCATGGACACATCACTCCCAGGGCACTCACCGTAGGGATGGCCAGCCAGCCACATGGAGGGGCTCCCTGTTCTGGGCAGCCAAGGGTGAGCTGCCAAGTGCGAAGTCGGATCTGCAGACCAGCGCCCAGAGCCCGTCAAGGCCGGGCCTCCCGTCACCATGAGGTTGGAGTTCAAACCATTCGTGGCACAGCCGGATGGGTGTATTCGGGCAAAATCTGCCAGCTCCTTGCTCTCTCTGGTAACGGGGGCAGCAAGAAAGAGAGGGAGAAAGGGTCTGAGTGATGCAAGTTATTGCACGGCTGGAGGAGCCCAGGGGTACAGACCAGTCTGCTGAGCAAGTATGTTTGCAAAATAGGGTCAGACACCCAAGGAGATAGTTAATATCACACCAGAATAAAACATCCCATCCCTCTGGAGCAGGCATGGATTTGCAGCAGTTTGTTGGAATTGCTCTGCTGCAGATTCAGGATCTGCCTGGTACCCGGCTCAGTGCTTCTCTCCACATTAGGCTGGTGCCCAGAGCTACAACCCTGTCCCGTCTCCAGACAGGCTGTTCCTAAGCACTGCATGTGGCACCGTGGCAAGAGAACTCACCTGCCTCCAACCCTCACCTGAGCAGCTTCTCCTGATCCCGCTCCAAGCGCCCTGCCAGGAGGTGGCTGTCCCGGTGGCGGTTCCTCTCATCCCCACAGTCATCTTCTGAGCGTCCATGCCCTAAGAGACAACCCATCACCATCAGACACGAGAAGGAGTCTGGGGGAAGCTGCCCCATCTCCTCTGGGCATGGAGAGGCAGTAAGTACCCTGGGAGCCAGCACACCCCAATGACACTGTTGCCAAGACTTTATTAAGCTGTCTATGTGACCAAGATATTCTCACTAAGGTGGCTCCTGGGTAGCACTCAGATGCATACGGTTTGCGGTTCGTGTCTCCAAACCATCAAGGGACCCACTCTGAGGCCACGCCAGTCTCCCAGGACAGGGCACCCACCAGTCTGGGAGCAACAGGACCAATGGGACCTTTTTTCCTAAAGGACACTGGCAGATTTCCCATCTCAGAAGGAGATGAGTCCCAGCTAAATCCCTGCATTGAAGCATACAGCCCTGCTTAGCACACCTTGTAGAGGAGATTTTATCTCTGCATCTTATGAAGCACCTTCTGCTCTTGCAAACCAGTCTGGGAGCACTGGATATGCTCTGAACTCCTGTCCTTCTGTAAAAGGCAGAAACGAAACTATGGCCCCTCACAAAACCTTTGTGCTCCACCCTGTAATTCAACCTGTTTGCAGGAGTCTGCACCCACCACTGAGCTGTACAAGAAAGGGGCTGGTGGGGCAGGGACACATATGGCAGACGAGGGCAAGAGTCCAAAAAGGGGGGCTGGATGTTTGGCTGGAAAAACGGCTTGTCCAAAATCAGAACAGCCCTTGCAAACACAGCCTGGCACGGTAGCACTCCGTCTGCGAGAGGTTAGGAAGCACATTCACAGGAGCAAACAGCAGCTCCTCCTTTGGCCCTGCCGAGACCAGCTACCAAGACTACCCTTTTCTTATTTTATTCAAGGTCTCTGCCCCCACTGCCCAATTTTAAGTTTGATTTTCCCTAGTTTTTTCCCCAGCTTCTTTCTCCATGGATGTTTTTTTCCACAATTCCTGTTGCACCTCTCCATGTTATGCTTTGGTGACAGCATCTGCTCCTAAATCCCACTTGCAGCGAGCAGCTGGCCAGTCCAGTGGGGCCAGAAGGAAGGTGTTTGCTTCCCCCCAGCTCCCAGCACTCTCTGCCAGTCCATCCCCTGCCTGGGCAATGCTCTGCACCCCGTAGGGCTCAGTGGTGCAGCACAGCCTCGCACGGCTGCACCCTGGCTCCCTGGCAGCCCTTTCCAAGGTCCTTGCTCTCCTGTCTGGACAAGGTTTGGCACATGGGAAAGCATCTCAGAACACCAAGTCTATTCTGTTGACAGGCAGCCTTTCAAGGAGGGCTCCACTGTGCATTTCCACAAACCTGGACAGCCCATGTGTTGGGTTTTTTTGCTGTCAAGTCTCCAATTCCCTCAGCTTTTACTGTCAGAAGTAAATCCAGGAACAAGACAATATCTCTCCCAGCTCTTCTCCCCAAGAGTCCCTCCCTGGGCTTCAATCAGAAAGCAAAGAAGCTTTAAAACCTGGCACACACCTCTTCCTCCCAAAGGACTTTCCAGGGTCACCACATTTCCCTTGCAGCCTGCCAGGACACGGCAGGCAGTGGCTGTTCTCAGCTCACTGGACAATGCCCCGTGCAGCCTCTGCTGTTCTGTTTTACTACTCAGCCTCCACAGCACAAGGCAAAAGGGATCAAGAATGCCCCAGCATCACTACCTGCCTCTCTACCAGCACCTCCACTCACATGCAAATCCCCTTCCAAACCACAGCCCAAGATTTCCCCCTTTTAGATCCTTTTTTCCTATTTATTTTGCCCAGTCAACACCCAGTGGCCTCTTCGGTGTCAGTAATATGGAGCAAGCCCTTGGTTAACTCGCAGCCTCCCTCTCCTCCGTGGCGCAAGGTAATCTGACCTCCCCTTCCCCACCAGCCTTTTATTAGAAACCTATTATTCTGTTCTTTTATCTCCGCTCCTCCCTCTCCCATCAACACTCCTTGCACTCTGTTATTTATAGACAGGTTTATCACCTTTTTCTCATCCCCCATCCAAACACACACACTTTCTTATTCGTCTAATTCCAGCCTCGCCCCAACGTTGCCGGCAGGACAGTCCCTTTTCCATACAGACTGATGATTGTCCAGACAGTGAATGATCATTTTGTCCATGTATACGAACATGACGCATGGACTACATCGAAAAATTCAATCAGTTATGCACAGAGGAAAGGCTTAAACCTGTTTCCTTGACAACCAATGCCCAGCACTAAATACTTGCATTTTACTTGCCAAATACTACAGATTAGCCAACTAAAGCCTGCTTTCTCCTTCTTAAAAGGTCTAAACATTCAAGCACCGTCCACTCAGTGCAAGCAAGCTAATGTTATTAGACGAATATCTCCTGGCACACAAAGGGGGGGCAGCATTTGGGGGGCGAGAGGAGGAGAAAAGCAGTCTTGTTTTCTGTCTGAAAGCCAACTGCATCACTTAGCAACGAGCCCGGAGGTCTGCCAGAATTCAACCCTTGTTTGCAGCCTTTTAGTTCAGCTCAGTAAATTACATTTAACGCAAGCTGGGAGGGTCTGGGATGACTGAACGGCTGAATAAACAGCCCCCTGTGCTGCCCACGAGGTCCGCAGCCAGCTTCTGCCCAGCACGGGGAGGGCGATGGGAGGCAGTGGGAACAGGGAGAGGGGCTGCCAGCCAGGAAAAAAGTACATCTTACCACTGAGGTTTGGGAAAGGGGAGCAAAGGCAGAAAAATGGGAAAGGCAAAAGCTGAAAATGGAAAGCCAACCATCGCTCGCCAGCCACTTGCTCTGGCATCACTCCTTGGCACGCCAGAGCAGAGCTCTCCCTGTGATAGGCAGCCCCCAGGCGTCTTCTTGCTACACAAGCCAAGCAGAGCACCAAAAAGCTGCCAGAGCCATGCCCCTCCTGCCAGCACCACGGCTTAAATCAAAACCATGAGATTAACACACCAGCACAAAGGTGGATTAAGGGGCTTCTCCATCACATCCTTTGCTAACAGGGATCAAGTAAATGGAGAAGTTGTCCTCGGAGGTGGACAGAGGGGATGGAAGAAGAGAAAGGGGATTCCGCTTCACATGGGGTGTCTCACTCACTGCTATGATTTACAACATGCCCTTGACTGAGAGGCAAAGGGAGCTGAGGATGCCCAACTCAGCTCATGCCACACAGCCTGCACTGGTGAGGAGTCCTGAAACAGGTCTGGAGAACCTACCTTTGATGCTGCTGAGAGACAATGAGCGATCCCGATCCGCCAAGCTGGGCGCCAGTTTGCTGCTGCTGCTGCTGCTACTGTTGTCCTTCTGCCGGGCCACAGCCACGGCGATGCCAACGGGCAAGTGCCTCACCTCCACCTCGCCCTGGGAGCCAATGCTCTCACGGCCAAAGGATTTAGCACTCTCGGGTCTCTCAGGGTCCCTCTTCAGCTGTTTTGCTGGCTGCTGCGACAGCAGCTGCTGCACTTTGGAGGTGCCCAGTTGCGAAGAGTCCAACTTCATGTTGCCCAAGCCACCAAAGGGGCTCTTCTTGCCACAGCTCTGCCGAGATGAGGTTTCCTTGGCAAAGCTGCCGCTGTACTTGATGAGGCTCTGCATGGCCGACCCTTCGCCGTGCGAGGCCGGGTGGAGGACATCCGCGGCACCTCGTGAGCCCAACACCGAGGACCGCGGCAAGCCGCTGGGGTCAAGGTAGACCTTCTTGGCTTCCTCCTCCGCCCGGGAGACGTGGTTGTGCTGCGCGGCCAGCACCGCCATCTGCGTGGTGGCAAAGTTGCCCATCTCAAAGGGCTCCCACTTCTGCTCAGGCGGTTTCAGTTGACCGTGGTCCAGGTGCTGCCTGGAGGAGTCCAAAGTGCCATAGACCTTTGCTGCTTCTTTGGAGCTGGATCGCTGGAAGCGGTCCCGCTCACAGGGACGATGCTCTGCCTCTGGACTCGGCTTCAGCAAGTCCTTGGAGGCCAGGAACTCCCTGCTCTCCGGAGAGCCCAGCCCCGGCCGGTTGAGGAAGGGCTCCGAAGTGACCTGTCTCTTCAGCGCCATGGAGTTCGCCCTGATCACTGAGCCCTTCTCCCGTAGAACCTCCACCCTTTTGGCATCGCTGTGGCAAGAAAAGTCCTGGGACAAGAGCGTGCGGGAGGCATCTGTGAGGCACCGGTCTGTGGGTGACTGCAGCACCCCCACCTTGCCAAGGTCCTTGTCCTTTGCCTTGTTGTCGCGGGCCTGCGAGGCAATTTGGATGGGCCCGCTCCTCTCATCATAGGCTTCAACCGAAGGCACAAAGGTGGGGGCGATGACTTTGTGCTCCCTCCCCAGCTCCTTGGCCGGCGGGAAGATGGTGTACATGCTGGAATGGACGGGCTGCGGAGGGAATGTTGTGGCCGACGTCATCTTCCCAGGCTGTGAGGGGTGCGGGGATGGGCAGCTACAGGAGACGTGCAAAGCACCCACGGAGGGCAGCAGGGGCTCCCCGCGCTTCAGCCGCTCAGCGTGGGCGTGCGTGGAAGGCCGCATGTTCTCATCGTGCCGAGCAGGATCCTTGGCACAGCGGTCCTGCTCGGCACCGAGGACCTTCAGCATGGGGTCCCCACCACCATTGCAGTTGCTGAGGGAAGAGCTCTGCAGCGGGTTCTTAGATTTGGGTTCCCCACCACCCGTGCCCCGATTTGGCATGTGCTCAGCCAGGAAGGGCGAGAGACGCTCACCAACCTTCACCGCCTTCTCCACCACGCTCACTTTCCGGTCGCTGTCAGGCTTCGTGTCCTGTGTGAGGTCTACCACGCTGCGGGGCCGGGGCTCCTCCTTCGGCTTGCCTTCCTTCTTGGCAAAAGGCAGGGACAGATCGCTCCGGCATGCCCTCTCCTTCCCACCAGGGTCTTTCAGGCTTTCTTTCGAGCTCTTGTGCAGCTGCCCAAGGTCCTTCTCCCGGAGCAGAGTGCTCGGCGTGTGGCTGCCCGCAGTCCTCGAGAGGGGAGGCTGTGGGTGCAAAGCGGACTGGCCGGCGTGGCTGGACAGGTAGAATCCATCTGCAGAGCAGAATCAAACAAGGTTACCACAGGCCTCTGACCCCTTGAGTCCTACACAGAGACAGGCAAGAGGTGGAAAGCTGGGAGGGAACAGGTTTCAAGGATGCTTCAGACATGGCTGGGAAGGACCAGGGCAGAGGAAACCTGGCAGGAAGTTCCAAGTGGCCCAGGTAGGGCTGCAGGACCCCTCTGTCTCTGATGTACACTGAGCTTTGTGATACAGCAACACATGGGGGCTTCAGGAAAGGACCTGACCGGGTTCTCACACAGCACAACCACATCCAAGACCTTGGTACAGCTAAGACCAGGAAACATCCCTGGGAGGCAACCCCAGGGGGTTTCTGCTCTTCACCCTCGACCTCCCAGCATCCAGTAGCTCCAGCAGCCAAGTAAGCCCAAAGGACAGGACAAGCACCCAGGGGTAACCACGGGGAAGGGTGCACGGGACCACAGACTCACCTTTCTGTGACTCGAAGAGGCTGTGCTGACCCAGCTGAGCCAGGAGAGGACTGCCGGCACTGGGGGGCTCGAGGTGGCTCAGGGGAATGTATGACGGGTAAAGCCCGTTAGGCAGATGGGAAAAGCCTGCAGAAAATGGGAAACAGAAGAAGGAAACATGTTTAAGCCCAAGCAGCACGCCGCCTTGGAACAAACCCCACAGGAGCACAGACTGTTGTGGCTGCCAGTCCCTCACACGCCAGGAGCGGCGGCTGCGAGGATGCGCGTGGTAACGTGCACTGCACAGCGGGGCAGGCACAGCCCATGCTGAGAAGCCCCTGCTTCAGCTACTGACCCACCCTGGAGGGCCCCCAAATTGCCCCTTGCACCTCTGCAGGGCTCTAACTTTGCAGCTGGTGAGCTGCAAACAGAGCGTGTTGCTCTCCGAGCCAAGTCTTAAATCTGCAGGCAAAGCAGCTAAACCTCCTGCCTGATAATCTGGTTTATCACAAATACAGCAACCTGTGGGCGCAGGTACTCCCCAACACGCTTCCCACTCTTGCCAGCACAGCTTTGCCAACACAGCCCATCCCTGCTGCAGCTGCCCAGCACGGGCTTTGGGAAAACATGAGAGCATCCTCCACAGCAGCTCACACAAAGCATGGTTTCACGTATCCAAGCCCAGCATCTTATCCCAGAGGAAGGCAAAACAGAGCAGAAAACTTGCCATCCATCCATGAGTTGAGATGAAAGCAGTGCGTCCCCAGGACCCTGCTGCCAGCGGTCTGGATTCCATCCTACACACTAGGGCCTCCTCCAAGAGTGGCCCCCCCAGCAACGTTCTGATGCAAATAATCAGCAACAGCATTTCAACAGTGAATTCAATCACCGTAATAGCGGTAATAACACAAGCTCTTGGCTCCAGGCAGCAATTCCTCTGCAACACTGCCACCAAACGGCATCTGTGCAACACTACAAACCCCAACGCTCTGCGAGAACCAGCATCCCAGTTGGTGCCATCACTTAAAAAACGATTAAAAGCCATCAGGAGCGTCTGAAGGAGCCAGTCAAGCCCTGTGCAACCCTCATCCCCCCCCCTCAGACTCCATTAGCAACCGACTTCCCCCACATTCAATGAGCCTACTGAAAGCAACCAGGACGGGAGTTTGTCAAGAGTCCAACTGGATCAAAACAACATTTCACCAAAACCCAAGAGGATGCAGAGAAGTTCAGTCCCAAAGCCGCACGTGGAGCACCATCTGCACAAGCAAGTCAATATTTCACACTATTTAGACAGCCAGGATCTCTTTTGCATACATGTTTGCATCCCAGCACATGTGCTTCACTGATGCGGTGCTCCGCACAGCTCCTGGCCCAGATCCATCACACGACAGCTCCCAGCAGCCTCACCCGCACATGCTGACCCTCCAGCAGCAGGACCAGAGGAGCCGTTGCAGCCGTGAGGATCAACACAAAGCCTGCTCCCAGCACATAAAACTTGCCATTTAATACGATGTAAAAGCACTGAGTGCACACACACATTCCCACCTCTCCTTGGTAACCCCAAAGCCTTCTCTCTGGAGCATTTCCAAGCATATTTTCTTATTCCAGTGCTGGAGAGAGCTGGGTAGCACTCAAGGGCACGGACTCCAGGCTAGCTGTGAGCAGCTCTGTTCCACAGCATGATGGCCTCGGCCGTGCTGTTCTGGCACCGAGCCAGCATCTGGAGCAGGAGTGACACATCTCCGAGGAAACCCGAGTCCCATCTGGCACAGCACATGGTTGCAGCACAGTAAACCCCCTGGAGCACCCCATGCAACACCAGCCCGGCAGCCCCGGCCACCCCCACGTGAGCCCCTTCTCCCAGCCAGACCTGGATCCTGGCTGCAGACACATCAGCCAGCAAGAGCATCGGCACAGAGATGGCAGCAAGACACATCCCAGGCTGCAAACACCACTGTGCTCAGGCGCCCATGGCCTGCCCCCACTTGCACACAGCGCAAGGACATGAAGCCACCTGCAGAGCTCCAGGAAGGGGACATGATGCATCCCTGTCAGGCAGCACAGGGACATCTGCACACAGCTTAAGCTACTGATACCCAGACTGGTACCCGTTTTGGTACCAGTTACATTCCTGGTCCTACTGGGGTAGCTCCCTGTTTGTGGCATCTTATCCTACTGAGCTCTAAATGCTCCAAGGCTTCCTCCACACCCAGCTTTATCACATCCCGCAACCATGACCTGGCCTCAGCCCAGGGGCTGCAGGAGGAGGAGCTGGAAGGTCGGCCAAAAGAATCACAGGATGAGGAACTGTGGAATGATAGTGGCCAAGAGGTAGGTGGAATCCCCTCCAGCTGCCCAGCATAGCATGAGCCATCACAGTGGTTTTCCAGCTGCCACTGCAGCAGGGAGCAGAGTGATGACGAGTGGCTTCATGAGCAGTCCAAGCTGGAGAGAGGTTCAACTTTGTATGTGGGGAAACTGAGGCACAGGCAGGTGCGAGGGGTTGCCTGCACCACCCAGTTGACCATCAGCAAAAGCCAGAAAGCCAACCAAAGCCCAGCCTCCGGTTTACCAGCAATACTGTTTTCCCTTCCTAGGTGCCTGGAAGGAGAAGCTGCCCAGGCTGTATTTACCTGGCCTGTTCTCTGTCAGGAACCAGAGCAGGGAGGAGGCATCTGAGCCACAGCCTTCCTGGGGTGAACTCAATGCAAATCCAACCCCAAGGCACAGCCAGAGCTTCCCTTCCTCTGCACAGCCCTCCAGCATCAATGCCGGACCGGCGTAAGACTTGCACACAGCCTGAAACCTGCTGCCCCACTCCCCGGGGCAGGACCTGGAGGGGAAGCTGCTCCTTCATGCTCCAAGTAGCTGCATTTGCAGGAGGAAGCCGCAGGCAAGTCGCTCCCTCCTTGGATCTCCTTGCCAGAAAGCGATGCCAAGGGGAGAAACTCTACCGCAGTGAGCAACACACGGCTCACCCCAACCATGAGCTTCTGCCAGGAGAAAGGGAGGGGAAAGGGGGAAACCACAACCACCTCCATCTGCCTGGGGCCAGAGCAATTGCTGAAGCAGCGCAAGATCTGCTTGGCCCAGGGACACGCCGACAGGTCTCGGCAGGCTGAGCCACGCTCCTCAAGCCGACTGCTCACCAGAGGTGCACTGGCACCGCACCGTGGGCACAGAAGCACAAGTTGGCAACACAGCTAGCACCACAGCGGCTGTGCCCCCCTTCGCTTCCTTGCCACGCCAAATGCGTGTGCCCATCACCATGGCCTCTGGGAAAGGCACCACCAACATGAATCTCGTGCGGGTGCTTTGCTGGGATGGACACATGATCTAAAGCAGCCTAGCTCAGTGGAGAAGTTTTTAAAGGGCACAGAAATCATCCCTCAAGCCACCTTAACCCTACAAGAAGGTGACAGCACATCCCAGCTGGGCTGCCCAGCGATGCTCCAGCAGGTATAGGGGATCGGCAGGGAGGACAGACACACATTGTCCTCTGCTTGCCAGCTCCAAGAAGAGTGGGTAAAATATACCTGCTTTTCACGATTGAGACATAAATCACCAAGGGCTGTTACTAGAGGAACTTGGCGGGTGCAGATGTGCCAGCCCAGTTGCAAACATCGTCTTTGTTCTACTCTAAAACAGCACAGGGGGGAAGAGGTAAGGTTGGGTGACTCACCACCGAGAGGGGATGTGACTGATGGTGAGATGAGATACCAGCAACCGCACAAACCGCACACAAAACGTCTGGAGGCTGGAGGTCACGCCGGGGGAAGCAGGGGGGAAACGGGCCCCACGTGCTCAGCCCACTCAGGGTTTGCCCAAAGCTCACTGGGAGGAGGGAGCCGACAGAAAACATCACTTGGCTGAGGTGGCAAGCAGGTGGACGTGCTTGCAGAAGAGCAGGCTGCTGCGCATCGCAGGTCACTTGGAGTTTTTAACCTGTGGTCACTCTCCATCTCAGCCCCGGCAGTCCCCAGGCCTGAAATTCAGCCCCAGCTGGATGCATCAGCCAAGCCTGAGTTGTGAAAGAGCCAGGCAGGAGAGGGACACGCTGCAGGGGACATGCTGGAGCTGAATGCATCACCACCATGGACGTTGCTCCAGCTGAGGGGTCAAGCTATATGCCTGATGTGACACATGCATGTGCCAATGCTGGGAAAGCAGCTCCATCCCAGCCTGGCTGCAGGCGACTAGCCAGCACCTTCACAGCATCCCCACACCACCCTGCTGATCCAGCAGAGATGTGACGGCTCTCTTGGGCACCCATGAAGGGACAAGGACAGCAAGGAGGAGCAATACATGGACACCACTCAATGGGAAATGCACTCTGCCAGCCCAGTTTTCCAAACCAGCTTGCAACATCAATGTACCAGGAAGAAGCAGCATCCACAAAGCCTCCGCTCACATCCAGGGATGACTCTCCAATCCTTGCCATCCCCTCGAAGGGAATCACATGACAGGACACAGTGTGTGACACCCTGCTGGCCTGGACAAGCAAGCAGGTGGCCATGTGCCATGCCGGTTGCAAAGTGCAGCCTGGAACTGAGCTCTGGGCACGAGCCTCCTTTGCCCCAGAAGCCACAGCCCTGTCACCGGAATAGTGGCAAATTCCAGAGCCCCAGGAGAGGTGAAGTAACTCTGCCCCATCAGCCCCATCTGCCCGTTATGGGTTTCTGCCACTTATGAAATATTTCCAACCGCCAGCATCTCACCCTCTTCTCCGTGGGCTGTGACGGACGGACATGCTGCCAGGAAGCAAGCTTGGCACCACAAGGAGCTGTGCAAGAAGCGGTGGCCACAGAGAGGCCTGAGCTGAAAAGCCTACTCCCATGATCAAAGAATAATTAAGGTTGGAAAAGATCTCTGAGCTCATCCAGTCCAACCGTCAACCCAACTCCACTATGCCTACTAAACTATGTCCATGACCTCTACACAGTTTTTTATCCCTCCAGGGATGGAGACTCCATCACTGCCCTGGGCAGCCTCTGCCAGGGCTTCACCACTCTATCAATAAAGAAATTTTTCCTAATACCCAGTCTAAACCTCATCTAGTGCAGCTTGAGGCCATTTCCTCTTGTCCTATCGCTCCTTATTACTTGGGAGAAGAGACTGACACCCACCTCAATACTTTCTCTTTTCAGGCAGTTGCAGAGAGCAATGAGGTCACTCCTCAGCCTCCTCTTCTCCAAGCTAAAGAATCCCAGTTCCCTCAGCCGTTCCTCATAAGCCCTGTGCTCCAGACCCTCCCCCAGCCTCACTGCCCTCCTCTGGATGTGCTCCAGCAACTCAGTGTCCTTCTTGTAGTAAGGTCCCAAAAGTGAACAGACAATTCGAATTCAAACAGCCAGCACCCAATATAGGGGCATGATCCCTTCCCTGCTCCTGCTGGTTACATCTGATACGAGCAAAAAATAGTGTCTCTGGTGCGAGTCCTGAAGGGCTTGGAAACACAGCAGTGTGGGTTTGGGTTTATTTCCATGGGATGTTTTCAAGGCTGGCACCTGAGGGAGATGTGCAGCCCTGCTGCAGCTGGGCTCTGGCACATGGCTAGAGCCGCAGTCGCCGCTGGCTGGGAGCACAGTCACCTCTTCCCTAGTCCAGCTTCCAGCGATTCACAGGCAGCCAACTGGGACAGCTGTCCATGCCACAAACAGCTGGATAAACGTTTACATCCTCACAAGTTCCCATTCCCTGGAAAGGAGGGAGGGGGACGGGGAGAAGTCCAAGCACAGCGTGTACCCACCGGCTGCCAGACCCCACAGCCCTCCCACCACCCGCTGCCCACGCTCACCAGTGCATCCCTGATCCTCTCCCTGCAGAAGCAGCAGCAGCTTCCCAGGGGAGACTTATTGACGGCCCCTCGCTTCCAGCACATCCCTCCCCACCTCTGCCCCACGGCACGGGGCACGCCAACGTTTCTCACACACATATTTATGGCCTCAAACAGCTGAGAGCCCGGCGTGCTGACAATGTAAATCTTTGCCGCCTCCTCCCCTGTCTGCGAGGGCAGCTCCAGTGACATCCGAGGCACCGGAGACACCTTGACTCCGTGCCACGCACGAGACAGCAGCGATACGAGCTCCCGAACACACCAGGCTGAAACCAAAGCCCTGGATCAGATGCACCTGGACGACAACAGCAGCCAGTCCCCACCGCCACAGCCCAAAGCCACTGCCACCATCGCAACCCAATGCCTTTCACCTCAAAACCTGACCCTGCTGTATTTACACCCCGTGCCACAGGGCTGGCAGTTGCTTCAAAGCCTTAATTTACAGCCTCGATTCTCTGCACCCCTGGAAGGTCTTCAATCTCATCCCCTGGATCCAGAACAGCCAGATCAATTTAACTCCCCATTTAATCTTCTAAAGGCCCCGGCGAGCTCAGAGACAGCATCCTCCAGCAGGGAGTCCATGCTCCCAGCCTTTGCTGGCTCGAACACCACTGCGCTGCTTTCCTTCAGCTGCAAAAATCACTACCTTAAAAGCCAAGGCAAGTTCCACCCCCCAGCTCAGCACAGCTCTCTATTGTTTCTTCTAATTTCATTTTATTCCACGTGGGAATCTGTGTCCAGGCTGCTTTATTTTTAAGTGGTTCTTGCTCAATATTTACTATTGCTTGCAGCTGCGTCAGCACAGGAACACCGCGTGCTCCCGACGGGCTTCCAAGGAATCCTCCCGCAGCCTTTACCCTGTGTCGATGCCATGCCACGGTTTTCCTGCCATGCTGTCCTCGCAGTGAATCACGGCACTGCCTCCTGCAGCCACGGCACGCCAAAGCATGGGGTGTACGCACAGGGCAAAGCGGGGGTCCCTGCCTCCATGGAAATAAATATCACCAGGCTAAGCCTGCACATCTCTTCCTCACTTGGGAGTTGGAACAGCCCCAGTGTCCCGGAGAAGGTGGAGGAACCAGGAAGAACTGTCTGCAAGGGCTCAAGGGATCAGTACTTGCACCCCAGCTTTGGCCCCAGTGTCCCGTAGACTCAGTTTCCACCAAAACAAACCAAATGCAATCTGAGATATTCCAGAGCCCCACGGCATGGATGCCCTGAAGATCTCCCACAAGGTCACCCACCAGCTCCCTGCTGACAGCATCTTCACACAGGAGAGCAAGAAACCTTCCAGGTGGTGACACAAATCCCTCTGGCAGGGGTAAGGTGGCTCTTCCGCCCGCTGGAGAGACCAGGATGGAAACCATGGATGGACGATATGATATCTGCACAGCCTGAAACACATGGTCTGGGAAGCAACAACCTGGTCCTACCTTAATCCTGACACACACTCACTCAACCCAGTGACAACGCTCCTGGGTCACTGTTGGCTGATACAGCAGAAGCTTCTCCTCTGCATCCCCAGCCTGAATTTCCCCACCACGCTGGATGTCTCTCCTTTTCTGCTAGCATAATTAAACCTGACACCCCAACAGGGGTCCACCAAAACCTCCAGGCTCTCACTATACAACCACACAGCTTTCCTCAAATAGCAAGGAGCAGCTCGGTGGGGTCTTCAGCTCCACATTTACAAAGATGCTGTATGAAAATTAAAGAGTGGAGATTTTAACTTTCAAACTGATTAGCAGAATCCCCAGGAGTAACAAACCTGGCTGCTAGATTGTAGTCTCACTTTCCTCTTCTTATTTTCTAGGAGGGCATCAAAATGCCTTTGCTTTGGTCTATATTTCATCCCGGTGCAGACCCTCCAGCCACCACTATCCAGCACAGGGGCCTGAGGGCTGATTCTGCTCCTGGCACTGGGCTCACACTTGCATTACAGGTGCTGCCCCTCCTTCGTAAGTGCAGAAATTTAACGCAGTTTGGTTGGGTTTTTTTTCAAACAAACGAGTCCCTGCTTCCCTGCAGCCTGCACAATTCACCCAGTGACAACCCCATGCCATCTCTAAGCCGCTGTCCCGTGCCTTCGTTAGAAAAGAGCTCATTACCCTTCGCTGCCAGAGCCAGAAGAGCTACCACCTCTCGTTAGGGGTAGATTATTGTGGGATGGCATGGGTGCTGGTCCCCACATCACCTGCACTGAGTGCCTGCCAGCAGCAATTAAATCAGCCTTCAAAGAGCGAGCCCAGCTTTCCCAGCACCATTAGCTGTGCCCTGGAGGGAACATGCTCTATTTTCAGCCACAATGACTTAAGACCAGGTCACCAGCAGGTTAAATGGGACTGTGCAGCATTATCTCCCTGCCCTCCCATTGAGAAATTAAACACCACTGCATGATGGGCAGTGGCCAGCCCCGCAGGCGCGCGCTGGGGCATCCAACAAACCCAAGAGTAAATGCTGCCTGCCCTCTCCTCCCCGCGCTTCCCATCGCCAGCTGCAGCCACCCACTGCCCCGGCTGCCTCTCCTCTGCTTGGTGTGAGGTGCTACCCTGGGATCAGCCCGCTTTGTCCCTGCCTGTCCTCCTGCCCAACACAGTGAGGGCTCGCAGTCAGGACAGTGCCCACCATGCCCAAGCCTTGACGTGTTGGAAGGAGTTCCAGCATCCCCCACATCCTGCAAATCCAAGCCCACATGGTGCCAGAGCAGGGCTGCTCATCTCACCCAATCCTCTAGAAATCTGGTGGCCCGATTCCAAGTCCCCAAGTTTCACCAGGGCCACCAGAGAGGTGGCATCTCCCCATAGCAGCTCAATCCACTTTGGCAGGAGAGCCACAACCAAAATCCAAGCAGCCACCACTCCACTGACACCTGGCAGTGAGGTGGCAGCTGGACGCGGGTTTGGTTTGCCTCCCAGGCCCCTGCCAGGAGCAGTCAGCACAAGCTGAGATGACTCAAAGCCCCAGGAGACGCAGGCTCTGTCGCTGCTTATTTTAAACGTCCTTGTTTGCAAAGCGGCTGCCGTGGTTCAGCGCCTCTCAAGGCGTCTTGCAGGCACTGTAAAGGGAAACTGAGGCACGGAGCGCGCAGGCATCCTGATTCGGCCTGGATGCTGCAATGCCAACGCATGCCTGGCAAACAGCTGGCAACCACTGTACAGCACCGGGGGTCCTTACAGCAAGAGGAGATGGCTCCAAGAAATACCCCAAGGCTGGAGCAAGGACATGGCCAATGACCCAACCATGTCCAATTGGCTCCCGCTTTGTGACTTCCGCTCAGATATGACACGGCCAGGATGGAGTAAGGACTGCCTGTACTGCTCTGTGTGCCACAGAGGCAAACACGTTCCTCTACCAGAGCTCACTGCTAACCACCACAGCACCTGCAGGGACCAAAACCACCCTGGAGGAAATTCACCAGCTGGCTGCAGACATCTAAGAGTGGAAGAATGAGATCCACAGATGGAGCATGATTCCATAAGCCTCTTTTCCTTCGGAAACCAGGCTCAAAAGCTCAGCCTCTGCCCAGCCTCTCCCCACTGACCCCATGTTCAGCCCTTTTTCCTTCCAGAAGCTCCTGCCTTCCCTGCATCCTCGTGAACATCAGCTCACGCCACCTTTTCTTCACTGAAAAAGCACTGAATCATGGTGTGATGGGGTCTCTGGGGCCAGCAAACGCCCAGCACCACACACCTCCCCGCCGCTGATAACAGGAGATAAACGCAGAGGCAAATATTATGGCAGTGTGGTTTAATTCCTGATGAATTATGCAAATCCATATTCAAATTGAAGCACAGCCCTTAGGCTCTTGACAAATTGCCAACCTGGCCCCAGTGTCAGGAGGCAGGGACAGCCAGCACTACATCAGGTGAGGCACTGATAGATGCCCTCTATATGTACACATACACACCCAGAAGTATTTGCACATCTCAGCAATGAGACGAAGGAGCATCCCTAAGAACCATCCAAGAGCATCTTCCTCCCCTCCTTCCCACTCCCTACTCTGTTTCCCACTTCCCACTCCTTCCCCCACCCCACTCTGTTTAGCCCAGCCAGAGACGACCACCCAGCTTTCGTGTCCTTCACAAGATGGAAGCAGCTTGTGTTGACGGTGAGATTCAAAGCAGGAAAGAAGATAAAATTCACCGTGGCTGAGGGTGGGAAGGAGGGGAGGCAGAGGTGAGCAGAAGGGAAAAACCTAAAACACTTGTGCCAATATGAGTGTATGTGCTGAAGCTGAGGCTAGGAGGGTATGTCCATAACTTAGACACAGAGAGGACTCATCTGATGCAAGTCGGAATTTCCGATCCCACACAAACCCTGAGCATCCATTAAAAGCAGCAGAAGAATCGCTGCTTTGTGTTACTAATCTCATTAGGAGAAAGCCCCGCTGTAGCGCTGGGATTGCAAAGGGAAACCCCGGTATGATGTGCTTGCCCGACAGAGCGGGGCCAGGGGAAAAGCGTGCTGGGCTTTCACCAGCACCCCAGGACAGTGCCTGCACCCATCCGTACTTGCCTGCCTGGATCTTTACTCATTGGAGTATTATCTGCTTGGCTCGAGTGTGACCTGGCATGTGGGCTCCCTCCCCACCGATAACCCAGGGACTATTTCATTCCCACATGCTAGCGGCACCGCCTGCAAGCAGCAAAGAGCCGAATCCCTTCAAAACCCTTCTTTCCAAGCACGCTGCCCATTACAATTTTTTTTTCTTAATTAAAAGCAATTAAACCAAATGTATTAAAAGCATATTCAGCCACGGGGAATTCTGCTAAGAAGGGATCGGGGGCAATACATCTAACCGCCAACCATAAAAAGAGCTCTTTGCTTGCAGGAACGTGGCAGGGGAAGATGGATGGTGGCAGAAGCAAAAGCAACCTTTACAGAAGTTGCCAGGGATACAGATCCAGAGAGATGAGGTCGAGCGCTTTAAAATCTCTGTCCTTCCCCTAAAAGGCACATTCTCTCCCAAACACACCACTTTGCTCCTTCCCTTGCTCCGAGCCCACCATGTTCCGCTCGCCTGCCTGCATCCCGCTCCCTCAAAATGGCTCTTTGGCCACTGCTACGCTGGCAATAAAATCTATTCCCAAGGTCATTTCACTCTTTTGCTGCTATTTCAAGTCTTGCTGGATTTTAAACAAAAAAACCCAGCCTCATATAACCAAGCTCTCCTTCAACCCCTCCTTTCCGCCCGTCGCCACCCCGATCTAGACATACCGAACTCACAACTACCTTTCACTTCCCATAACCGTCAGTGACAACAGCTGGAGAGGAAAACCGGAGCATATTGTGCAGCCAACAGCTGATCCTCGCGGCGTGGGGAGAGAGTCCAACTGTCACTGCCGCGGCGTTGCCGTACGGCAGGGCTCCTGCCGCACCGTCCTCCCCAGCCAGCACAGACAGGGATGGGTAGAAAGGGTTTGTGCGGTTACTTGTCTCTCAGCAAGAGCTTCAGAGAAGTGAATGATAAGCAAAGCAAATAAATAGCAGAGATGTGTTTTCCCCAGCTGGTGGGTGCATCGCAATGCCTGCAGACATCCAGGAGTGCCATCGCAGAGCAAAGCCAGCCAGGAGCGCAGGGCTAGGAAGAAACAAGGGGAGAAGGAAACCCCCAAATCCCCATCGCCAGGGAGAGACAGCGCTCCCCTCACAAACTTGGCTTTTTGAAGAGGATCACCGCTGGAAAAGCCAGAGAAGGGCTGACACAATTGGAGACGGCGCTGCTCCCTTGCCCCAGCGCCAGAGGCAGGGAGCTCGGGGCCGCCCTTGGCTCCCCTGCTTCCCCGACGCTGCCTGCATTTTCGGGTCTGTTCAGGGCCCGCTGAGCTCTCCGTTTCAGCAGCGAGGCAGAACAAAGCGTGCCCTTGTCCTCGGCACCTCGAGCAGGCGATGCTGGATCGCGTTACCTAACCCAGACCAACATCACCTCGTCTCAGCAAGGCAGCTTTCGTGTCAGCACATGCCAAGCTGGCCCCGATTCCCGGCACCACCTCCCGCCCGAAGCTTTAACTGGACCAGTTTAGTACGCGCCGAAAACACACGGGGCCTTGTTTCAACTTGTCGGGCGCTAACCCCAGCTAAAGGAGGTGATCCGACACCCTCCTGCCAGTCGCAGCCGAGCTGAGCCACAAGGCACTCACCTGGAAGGCTGCTGTAACAACGTTAATTCCCCTTAACAATGTTCATTTCCATATTCATCAGAAGATGGTGAAATGACAAGATGAGGGGTTATTTACTATATAATTATAAACTAATTTCAGCCTTACCCTGGGTTATCCTAGTAAGGAGATCTAAAATTTCCCTTACGAAAGCCCTGCTCTGCTAACCACGTCTGCAGCGAGATTAATTCCCGGTCATTTCCATTTCTCCAACAGCTGCTGTGCTGGGAAAGAGCAGGGGCCTGTCCCCAGTGCCAGGGTCCTGCCCAGTGCCCCATACCATCCCTGGGTAGGACTTCTAGCACTTGCACATCCTCCGGATCAAATTTTGACTGGTACACCACCCACCGGGGCTGGGACCAGTGGTTGACCAACCCCACCAAGGAGACTCAGTGCCAGGTAGGAAGAAGGGCTGCTAGAAACCATGCTAATAAAACACATCTCTGCCAACACCGTGTACCAGAGGTCAGGTTCCTGCCCATTCAGCTGGGGAAGGTGTTACAAACCCCAGCACGGCAGAGGATCCCACAGGACCTTGCTCCGAGCAAGTTTACGTCACCACATTAGCCCTTGGGCTCTTGCCCATAGTCCTAGCCCAGTACTTCTAGCACCAGCCGCAAGGATGGGAACCTCAACAGGGTCAGATAACAGGGTGGACAGTCCTTCCCACCCTTCCTGAAGGATGGAAAACCCACCTGACCACCAGGACCTTAGGCAAATCACCAGGACATCAGGTAAAGGAGTTACCAAGAGTACTTGGTGGGAGACTCAAAAATGCAGAAGCCACTTTTTCCCCCTCCGTATTTCAACGCCACAGCAAAACCAAAGAGATCGCTCCTGCCCTGCACACAGCTTATGTGTTGGCCGCAAGCCAAAGGGAGCTGCAGGGGCATCACTTAATGGCCAAGCGCTTCCTCCACCCCCGGGGATGCCGGGTGTAAACCGAAGAGCGTGACGGGTCAAGCACAACATTCCTGCCCAGCAGAGACCAGTATCCTCTCTCTGAGCCCTGCTGGGACAAACACACTGGCTGCTCTGCCTGGAAACACGTATTAAAAAGCATCTAATTTCACCAGGGCCTCAAGAGAGGAGAAACACTGCTGCAAGCAGGGTCTCTGACCAGTCCACAATCCTCCTGGTGTTACCCAGCGAGCCCCTGCCCCACAGAGCCCCCTGCGCTCAGCCCCCTGCACCACCCCCTGGGCGGGCAGGGAGAGGAACCACGATTTCAAGGGCTGCAGAACGCCCAGCGTATTTTCCTTGCAGCATCAAAACACAACCAAGAAGAGCCGCATCCAACCACAGGCAAAATCCCACTGCTGGGCTGGGAGCCCCCTTCTTCCCAGCCCAGTTACGGGGAGGAGTGGGGCACGGCTTAGTCCAGCATCGCATTGGTGCTGTCTCAGTGTCTCCTCTCAGCATATATTTTAGCGTGGATGCAGTTTAGACGAGCAAACTGTGCTTCTGCTGGCACTGCCGACGGCAAAGCCTCCTCTGCAAAATGTGCCGGCTCAGCAAAAGCACAATTTGGCCATTATAAGGATGGCTACAGTGGGATTTTGCTGGCACAGCAAAGCTGTCCTGGGGGGAAGGGTATTATTTTTTTCCTACTCTCCTACCTGGCCCAGCTGTCTGGAAAACTTCTCCCTGGGCACAGCAAGCCTGGAAGCAGGGATGGTCTCCAATCCACCTTAAATCCCTGCATTCAAATGCACATACTAATGTGGAAGTCAGAAAGCAAGCAACCCAAAAAAATCTCCCCCTCTGTCTGACTGCTTTCTTTCTTTCCTTCCAGCCGCTGCTCTCAATGGATCTAACACAAAGCCAGCTCGGCTTGTACAGGTGTGTCCCTTCTCCCAGACACTTGAAGGTGTTTCTGGAGCATATTTTAATGGAAGAAGCTGGACATCCTTTCATACAAAGAGGGATCTGTTCCAGTAGCCCCCTCCATACACATCCCACCCCAGAAAGGATACCTCAGTACATAGCAAAAAGCAGATTTTTATTATTTTTATTATTACTATATTAAACTCAGAGAGCCCTTTTTGCATGCAGACAGTATGTTCTCACACGCAGCCCGGCTGCCTGGGCCCACAGCAGCCCTGCGTCACCGAGTCCGAGGGAGCCTTTTCCACCTCCCCCAAAACACAGAAGCTGCCAAGAACAACGCGCCCGCTGTGGGATGGAGCCGAGACCAGGACGTTCGGTTGGTCCCGAAGACGGAGGGGTAGGGAAGCAGCGAAACTAGAAACCCCCTGATATAGTGAGCCGCGGGCTGCAGAACAGAGCAAGCTCGGGCGCTTGGCTCCATCGATTGCAGCCTCTATTTATGCAATGTCTTCCCGGCAAGCTCGACCGCTGCCAGGGATGAAATTCCATTGCGAACAGTCACCATCCTCCCCCAGCTTTCAGCAGGGTTGGGAGCACCCCACCATTCCTCCGTGCCCAGAACTCCAGCTGGGAGCTCCCCAGTCCCCATAGTCCCAGTTGGACGCACCCATAACCCCAACTGGGAGCACCCCACTGCTCACCGGCACCCCTAAACCTGGGCAGGAGCACTCCGCTGCTCCCCAGTCCCCATATTCCCAGTCAGGAGCATTCGTAACCCTCGTCAGGAGCACCCCGCTGCTCCTTGTTACCTGTAACCCCAGTAATGAGCACCCGTAACCCTGGGCAGGAGCACTCCGCTGCTCCCCAGTCCCCATATTCCCAGTCATGAGCACCCTGCTGCTTCCTAGTCCGCGTAACCCCACTTGGGAACTCCCCACTGCACCCTATCCCCTCTAATTCTGGCCAGGAGCACCTCACTAATCCCCAATCCACATAAAAGCGGTTGGGATCACCCTGCTGCTCCACAGCTCCCGTAACCCCACTGCTCTCCTTGGGAACCAGGCGACTCCCAAGCACACGGGGAACAGACGTGGGACGGCAGCCCCGCAGCCGATCGCTGGCTCCTCTCCCGCCTCAGCCTCCCTTCGCGCCCTCCCAACAAAGGGTCTTCTGTTCCCGATCCCTGGCTCGCACGGCAGCAGCCGAAACGCTACCAGGGAATAGAAACCCCCAGAGAAGAGCCAAGGGTGCAAGGGTCACTGGGCACAGCCCAGGCGCCCGCGTTCTGGTGCTGGGGCAGAGCCTGGGCTGCTGGAACGCGCGGAGGGTGCAAGGAAAATAAGAAGTCGGCGCCGGCGATAACTGGATTCTCAAATACGGCCAATCGCGCTATTTTTACAGGGGCGTATTTATTTTAGGAGGACGCTGGGACGGTTTCAACAGTCTCTTTCTTCAGCTCGGCGGTATTTAAGGATCGGTTTGAACTGGCTCTATTTAAAGGCTTCGCCTCTTGCCCGCTGCTCTTAACCCCTTGCACAAGCTGTTGCTTTCCACCCCTCCAAACCCCTCCTAAAAACAAACCAAACAAAAAAATACACAACAGAAAAAAAAAACCCCACACATGGACAACATCAATATCGCGAAGGCAAAGCTACCAAGGGCCCGTCTACAGCGGGAAGCTATCAGCATTCCCAACAATACCAGGAAAACCATTCAAAAATAAAATTCCTTGCCTATCCAACTGCTTAGGGGCAATGGAAGTTTCAACTGTTAATTGTATGGAGTTTTTTAATGGAAGTTTAGCTTCACCACGAATCGCGGCACCAAAGCCAACCTCCCAGCAAAAGCTTTGCTCGTGATCATCCCGGAGAGTCAGGAACCAAGGGGGAACGGGTAGGGATGGGGGGGGGGTTAAAAAGAGAAAGGAAAATACAAATAATAAGAATACATTACAAAGAAAAAATTTTTGAGGGATCACAAAACCCATTCCCTCTGTCAGGGGCCCCAGATCCAAGGCTCACTCCCAGCCCAAGGGCTTGTGGCACAGCGGGAAAACTCGTAGCGAGAAATGCTTTGTTGGCTCGGGCTTGGTTGGAGCTTGGAGCCTCCCTCCCAGGCTGCCTGGATTTCTGGGAAACACCAGAAAAGGAAACTTTGGGAGGGGAAACAAAAGAAAACAAAGGAGAGAAAAAAAATCACCCAATTAAAAAAAAAAATTTACAACAGCAAAAAAAGAAACAACAACCCGCGCTCGGTTTGGCTTGAGATTGTCCAGATGAATTTTTGCAGGGACCTTATTCTGCTTTAGCAGGAGGTGTGGGGGAGGAGGGGGAAAAAATGCCTAGGACAAAAAAAAAATCGAAAGAAAAAATACAAAAAGGGAAGGAAAAAAAGGTGGAGTTTGCCCATGTGCTTGGCTTCCCAGCCGTTCCAGCCGTTCGCTGCTTTACACCTCTCCCCTTCGCACCTGGGAAATTGGCACTGCTGCCCAGTCTAAAACTAATAAATCTTTTTCCCTCGATTCGAGCCGCTTCCTTCTCTGCAGATGTTGGCAATCAGGTCTGCAAATTTCAAAGCCATTCAGCCCGGGCGGTTGGGAGAAAAGCAGGTTTATTATTGCAAAACCTGTCACCCTCCCAATGCCTAAAGTAAACTCCGAGTCACCCCTCCACGCCCAGGGGAAAGAAAGGGGAGAAAAAAAAAAAAGAAAAAAAGAAAATAGAGCCAGAAAGGGAAATGAAACGGTCAGAAATGCCTGGCGTCCTTGCAGGGCGAGCTCGGGAAACCCGCAGGCAGGAGGGTGCAGGCAGAGTCCCTTGCGCTGGGAAAGGGACCTCGGGAAGCAAGGGGGAATAAAAATCCATTAAAAAAAACCCGTAATTGGAGAGAGTAAATGAAGAGCCGGCTGAGGGAAAAAAAAAACCCAAA
>WAAB01024702.1:0-13257 GCA_013389865.1 Piaya cayana
AAGAATTTCAAGTTAAACAAATGCCTCATAAGTTAACAATTACTTCAGCCAATAATTCCTATGCACTATGTAATTACTCTGTGCGAGCAGCTGAGAGACACACTCACTGTCCAAGGCTGCTTTCATCCCAGTTTATGACCACAATGTCTCATCCTCCCATCCATGCATCTCTGTAAAGGCCTACTAGGACCCACAGGTCCTTCTCAGTGGAGCTGCTCTCCAGCTACTCAGACCACAGCCTTATGGTTGCAGAGTTAATTTACACCACGGAGAAGACTTTGCCCTCACTGGATGGCAGGAGGCTCCTGTGGGGCTGTTTCTCCGGCTTATCTAGATCCCTGCTCTACAGCGCATCTGCTCTCCTCAGTCTGGTGTCATCCACAGATTTGATGACAATATATTGTGTCTTAGAATCATAGAATCATAGAATCACCAGGTTGGAAGAGACCCATTGGATCATCGAGTCCAACCATTCCTATCAAACACTAAACCATGTCTTCTTCAGGTCATAGATAAAAATCCTGGGATAGACCTCCAGGCAGATTATCAGCTATTCAGGTCTCCATTTTCAACCTGATGTAGCCAGTTTCTCACCCATCTAACCATCCGTCCATAGTGTGGTCCAGACCTATATAGCAAGATATACAGTGAATTTTTGCATCCAGTATTTAGTATTTTACCTGAAGAGTAGATGTCAGGGAATGAAAAGAACTCATCAATTTTTAAAGGTTTTGGACTGACTCCATCTTGCCCCATCGTGGTGCAAATTATTTTTCTTAAGCCCTGTCGATATGAAATGTTGTTCCTATTGCAAACAAAACCTGATTTTACAATTCAAATGCATTTTTCTATTTTTGGCTTGAAATCTTACCTAGAAGAAGCTCAAAGCTTTCCCCTCATATTGCCACAGAGCCTTCAAATTTATGAGAGCAGTGGTAGAGAATTACTGCCCCAGTACTATTGTGTTGAATCAAATTAATTTAGTGATCCTAAAAAAATAAAAGAGGATTCAGCCACTCATGTTATGTTCTTGTGTGAGGATGATAAGCTGTAAATACATAAAATAGACGTGCAAAATCTTTGAGGATTCCTGCTTTTGCAGCAATTAATTTGGAAAAAAAAAGAAAAAAGTTCCTGAAACATGCACCGCCAGCAGAGAATCAAGAGTGAGAAAGAGAGAGAGATGCGGAGAGAGAAAAAGCTGGCTCCATGCGGGGCCTTTTTGCTTACAGCTATGAGACAGAACTGCACTTTCTCCTAATAACCTTGACCTGCTTTTCCTGGCTCAGCAGCAGCATCTGTGTCACATCGGCTTAGCATCTGTTTATCAATCTAACAGCACAAACCTGATTCCTGCTCCTAGTCTCTTTAGTGCTCACGATATTAAAATGACTGAACTAAACCAGGAGGATTCAGGAAGAAGGAGACTTAGAGATGAGGCTGGTTCTGTGGAAGAGGAAAGAAAAGGGAGGGGAAAGAAATAGGGGAAAAAGATGTGGGAGCTCCATTTGTTTATCCTCAGTGGATTTAAAGGAGAAATTTGCAATGAATAATCATCGCTAAACTCTCCTGTGTGAAATTCAGGGCTTTCAAAAGAAAGAAAGTAGGAATCACCCCAGATTTTCCCATGGATCTGAAGAAAAGACGAGGCGAGTACAATGAGGTAATAAATTACAATCTGCCTGCAGTCCCTGCCTCCAGGTAAAAGAGCAAAACACCAGTGAATGGGATTTAGCACAGATCTTTAATAAGCAGGGTGAAAGATATTAGGAACTCCCCAGCCTGGTCCCCATGGTTTGCTTTTCCCATTTTGCTACCACTGCTCTGCTCTTTCCCGTTTTGAGTTGTTGCCGAGCATAAGGATGGTCCTGAGCTCGAGGCATCTTTTCCTATTTCCCACTGGGCTGAGAAGACGTAGGCTGGGCCCACATGCTTAAACCACCCCCAACCCTCATGTTGCGGGGCTGTTTCAGCTGCCTGGAAAGGCACATCTCGTTCCCAGAGTGGTCACCCCATACGAAACAGCTCCTGATGGCAGGGTTGTTGCAGGAGAAAGGAGAATTGTCAGCTGGGGAAGTTTAATTGCGTGGAGTAGGCACAGCAGGGCAACACCGAGGTGTCAAACAGGCCAATGTTACCATTTATTGTTTATCACCACCACGCTCAGATCTGAAGGAAATCAGAGCCCCACTGTGCTGTGCATACATAGCTTCACCTTTAGCTTCCAGTCTCCCACCTACTCAGAAACTGAGACAACAGGAAAAAAAGAGAGCTGGAAAAATTCTCTGATCTGCTGGAAACTGCTTCATGAGTCCGAGGAATTGCAGACTTGAATAAAGATCTGATGAGTATTTAAACCATAAAATGGAATAGTAAAACAGATATATCTCAAATCAGTAAAAATATACATCATCTATCATAATATCTATCATATTTATATGGTTGGACTCAATGATCCAGTGGGTCTTTTCCACCCTGGTGATTCTATGATTCTATATCAGCACTAATAGCCAGGGCTTTGGGTTGTGCTTCCAATTTAAAAGAAAGTTTTTTCCAGCATCATGGAGATCATTGAGTTCACTAACGCTGCACTGGAAAATGTAGCGGGTACTAATTGTGACAGGTATTCCACCCAGAAACACGTTAAGCATCCACCTACTGAAGCATCCTAAACGATTCTCTGGAGATCTCCCATACTTACTTGCCCTGAGAACTCTGAGATCAAAGGCCAGAGCGTGACAGTCACATGGCTGCGTGCCAGCGGCGTGTAAGACGTCCTTTTACAACAACATATAAACGCTTCTTACGTGTCCTTCCCTCAAAATGCATTCATGGAGGCTCTGGATCGCAGCCGCAGCGATGCAAGTCGGGCTGCTCCACCAGATTTTCTCCCCACACCCGTGATTTGGTGATTGCAAATAAGGGGGGAGGTGGGGAACAGATTGAAAGAAGGGGCTCATTGTAGTTATACAAACTACCAGCTATCAAAACCATATGACTGGATCTCAGTGTGTGGTAAATACATGATTTACAGGCTAATTCACTGCTCAGGCCACCTCCAGTGAACTTAGATTAGTCAAGAGATGAGTCTGAAAGAGGAAACATATGTAAACCGTCGCTGAACCTCCAAAGAGGGTTTCTTCCGTAGGGAAGCAAAGGATAAAATGATTTGGACTATAGATCTGTGAGACCAGACAGGTAAAGTCGAGCTGGATCCATCTCGCTGTTATTCCAGAGTCCTTCCTAATGTCACAGTGCACATAACTGTGATGATAACTTCAAATCTTAGCACCTTTTGTGTTTCTAACAGATTTCACTCTCTCCAAGTTACTTCATCTTTTATCCAAGAGCAGCACCAGGAAAATGCAAGGAATGTCATCAAGGCTGTAGGATCTCACCTGTATTTCACACAGGAGAACTTTATTGCCCCAGGGATACTCAGAATTTTTCCTTAGCTCATTTTTTATAAAGACTGGCCTTGGTTCACATCAGTAGCTGTCCAGACTTCACTTTAGGACCCCTCATGCCTCAGGCTGAAGGCGGAGAGTGCAGAAGGGGAACAACTGCTTGGGTTTGAGCTCCGGCTCTTATGGAAACCTGGCTCTATCACTACGGGATTACATTTATATATAAAATAGGATTTAGTTTTAAGAGCTTGATAACTGATCTCATGACTAGGGTTAATTTTTACCCAGGAGGGTTTCTGGAGCAGCCAAGAGATAGTTAAACCAAGAGTAAAGTCAGCAGGAAAAAGATGTGGAAAAGGTTGACTTGAGATACATGAGAGTTTACCATTAATGAAATCAGGATTTAGATAAAGAGTGTGACAACAAAAAAAAGGCTTAAAATATATACAGAATACATAGAATCATAAAATCATAGAATCATAAGGTTGGAAAAGACCTTTGAGATCATCAACCCTAATCATACCTGTCCTCTACTAAATCATGTCCCCAAGCACCTCAAGTACTTACATTTTAAATATCTCCAGGGATGGTGACTCAACCACCACAAATATCAATTTCCCCAATACAACTTCAGATGAGAAGAAGTTGAACTCAGCAAATACTAACTGAGCAGCTAGAGAAGCTGAAGACCAGAGAGGGGGTTGAGTCACCTTCCCTGGAGGGGTTTAAGGTGCAGGTGGATGAGGTGCTGAGGGACATGGTTTAGAGATTGATGGGAATGGTTGGACTTGATGATCCGGTGGGTCTCTTCCAACCTGCTGGTGATTCTATGATTCTATGACAGTTCTCATGGAAAATCTGAGAAACCAGGACATGTCACAGTGAATTGAACAGTCTGACTTAGTCCCTGAGCAACTATCCATAATGAAGAAAACAGAAGAAAATATCTTTTTAATGGAGGACTTCAATTTGGGAGACATATGCAGCCAGCAGTAAACTTCTCCTCATATTTAGGAAAAATATGAAGATGAATTAATTATGGGTTGGCAGTTGGTTGCATCCTAGGGACCAACTGTTACTATCAGATTGCACTACGTAGAGACAGAGGACAGGATGAACAATAATAAATATAGTTGAGTCTCCAAAATAACTCATTTCCCAAAACTGGGAAATCAGAACGAGATTTAATGTGTAGTTACAAAAGAAAAGGAAAATGAAAATGAACACTGGATTTTTTTTTTCAGGAGGGTTTGATGAAGCCGTGGGTCCAACTGTGAGGAAAAGTAAAACTTTGTTCAAAGGCAGAGGAAATGCACTAATTAGAAATAAGAATGCAACATGTGACAACAGGAAAGAAAGAGACCTTAACGCACACAGCAATATAAATTAAACATTATAAAGTGTAGAAAATTGATAAGGGAAGCTAAAGACATCAAAGCAAATCTCGTGGTTAGTAGGATTAATGACAATGAACTTAATTTTTAGGAATAATTAGGAACAAACTAAATTCTATAAATAGCTTAAGAGTTTAGTAATGGAAACTGGGAAACTGTTTAAACCGCACGGCACAGGGTCGGGTCCCCACACATTTCTATTTATCTAATGAGGTTTGAACAATCTGCATCCTCAAAGAATTTATACAGTAAGGAGCGATCTGTATCCTGTGAATTTAAAAGTCACTATTAAATTAGTCTTATGAGGAGTATTTTAATATTTTTTCTAGGGTCAACTTCAAAGCAATCAGTCTATAATTCTTGTCGATCCATTTATCTGTGTTTTTAAATACACTGATACGGCAACAGCGTATTTTCCTTTTCCAGAATTTCTTTGCTATGCCAAGATTATTAAAAATTAGTATCCGTGATTGGCTGTGTGATTCTGCGAAGAGATTACAAGTCCATTTGATTGACTGGGTAGGTAACCTAATATATCTGAAGGTGTTTGAAACTCCTACCATGTATTCTAACACAGACTAAAAAAAACCCCACTCTGAACTTTAAGGAAATTCCATAACAAGAAACAAGCATTCAATGGAACAAAGAAAAATGAACAATAAATATTAAAAAGATAGATTTCATAGAGGTACAAGCACTGAATAAAAGTTATTTCAGATTAATTCCTTGGGGGGCAAAACCAGCTACTCAACAATTCCATAGTCTGAAAGTAAATTGAATGCTCTTAAAATATGTTGAAAACAACATAGAAAGGCAGAAAATGATAAGACCAAGTAATCAGGCAGAATAACCTAAATATCTTGATAAACCGAGTTTAAAAAAAAATAATGCCTTAATGCTGTTGTGAGGAAACTTGTGAACAAAGAATGAGGTCGTATCTCTGGAGTGGAGTCAACGTCTTGGGAGGCAGCAGCTGGGAAAAGGACCCAATACGATGCTGAAGCAGGAAAAAGGGATTTGGCAGAACATTTAGGCAAACAGAAGTTATTGGGCACCACAGAGTGAGAAAAGGTTGAAGGCAACAGCCTGTGAAAGACCAAAGCTTAATCTAGGTGACTTAATGAACCTTTCTGGCCTAAAACCTAAGTGCTGATGAGCCTTATTTCTTCTGAACAGATTTTTCCCTTCCCTGTCAGGCATTCCAGGGTGTTATTGCTGAATGCAGTGAAATGTGGAAGGTTTCAGAGCTACATGGGTTTTCTTGGCTAGAAGGAACCATTATAGTCTGACCTCACGTATAACGGGGCTACTCTACTTTCCAGCCNTCCAGCTCCCTCCTCTCCACAACCTCCTCTCAGGTGGTTGGAGAGAGCAATAAGGTCTCCCCTCAGCCTCCTCTTCTCCACGATAAACACCCCCAGCTCTCTCAGTCACTCCTCATACGACTTGTTCTCCAGCCCCTTCACCATCTTCATTGCTCTTTGGACACGCTCCAAAAGCAAAATTTATACAGAGGTATCTTCAGAATTTTATTGTTTTCTGAGCTGGAATCACTATATTTTGACTGGGTTAATTCAACAAGCAAAACCTGAACTTCCAAGGGTAGCTTCAAAGTTCAGAATACTTCCTTTTCCAGTCTAGTTTGCGTCTGGTCCAAGAACAGAATAATTTCAGATAAGCTTCTTTCTGACTCCATTTTGAATAGTCCCCAATGCCTCGTGTCACCAAGGACCTGACCTACTCATGGTATAAATTAAAGTATCCCCAAAGCTTCTCTAATTTGCACCATTGTGCTTGTACAACAAGGAACTCATTCCAATGACAAGGAAAATGTGGTTTGAAGGATTGTCCCAAATAATGTTATTTTACTTACGCTCTCGACAGAAAAGAGTGGCTCATGCAGGACCTACTAATCTTGTTCTTGACCATCTGGAGATTTACCCGTGCAGAAGAAATTCCCAAGGGGATGGTCAAACTGGTTTTCCAACTGCAAAACAACCTCAGCAAGAACCAACATCTGGTCAAAGTGTCCTGTCAGGGACCCGTGCTCACTCTGCATAACAAACGTGGCTCTTTATTTTTCATGGTTTGTTTTCTTCTGTCACTTGAGATCATAAGGGGGTGGGAAGGGGCAGATAGAGAGGAGAAAGGAGGGGAGAAATGAATATAGGAAAAAATAAAAGAGTTTTCAGAAACTTTTCATTTAAAATGACGCAACCTTCCTGCAGATCACACAACAGCAACAGTTCTTAAAGACCTTCCCAATGCTCCAACATCCTAAGCTGTTCTCCACATCTTTGGTTTCGATAAGGCTGCCAACATCTCATTCCTTACCCATTAACCTGTTTTTTTTAACTAATCCTGCTACCTGACTCTCTTAAATCCATCTTTATTCAGGTTATTTCTACAGTGTAATACCACAAAAGTGAAAAATCCTAATTATTGCCTTGACTGCCTCCCGTACCTGGAATCTTATTTCAATGATCTTAATGGCCTTCCAACAGTCACTCAGCAAAGTTCCCTTCACTTTTTCTTCATCAGATCTTTAATTGCTAAAAATTCCTAAATATTTCCAATCCCCAGTGCTATCAGCACTTCTATTCTCTCTCTTCAGCATGACTAGATAGGCTTGTGTATTTTTTTCATTTTTGCAGGTTTTTATTATTTCTAACATAAGAATAACATCTATGAAAGTAAGTTTTATCCTTTTTTTTGCCTTTGATACCCTCATACTAGGGTTCTTGTTTTCCCTCTAATGGCATATTTGTTCCTCTGAGACACTGGTCAGCCAGGAGAATATTTATGCGATAATAAAAACTTTAACAGGGGGTTGTTTGGATTGAATAGTCTCAGGTATTTCAACACATCTCGGCTTGCCATGTGTCATGCTGAATTACATCGTGGCCTGTGTGTGACAGCAGCCCATAATGTGACCCATGTAATACAGTTTGAATTGCGATGTAGTGGGAAGGAGGCTTAAAGGGGAAAAAAAAACGCTTTTCAAGCTGGATAAAAGCTGTAGACTCAGAAAGAAAGCAACTTCAAAATGCTGGGGAGCTGGAAATGATTAAATTATAGCCCAGTAACAGCATACACAGAAGTCTGCGGTAGCAGATTAAATAATACCTGTGGAATATTTCATTAATATTAATAACTTTCATTAATATTTTTTGGTTTTACAGCACAAACCATTTTTCGTCTGTGTCATCAAACCCCTACAAAATGTTAATCTTTCCATTCATGCTTGACAAATAATGAACGGTTTATGGTTAAATACATACACAGAAAGGTAAATAAGCATTCATGGAGGATAAATGGGTGGTTGGGGGCCAAGGACGGAGCCACAGAGAGAAACCAGGGGTCCTGATTCTCAAGGCTGAGCTTAAGCCTTTTGGTAACATCTCTTTCCACCAATCATGCGCTTATCCTGATGTGTCCCAGCTACAGAACAGACTTACCCCTTTGCTGAATGTTAGAGATGTCTCAGGGAGGAAAAGAGAGAGGATACGACAGATTTTTATTTGAGGTAAGGAAATGGGAATGTCCTTCTGTTCTTACAGAGCATCTGATTCTCTAGGGAACTGATGCTCTTCGCCTAGATGAGAGAAAATGATTTAAGAAAAAAAAAAAAAAAGGCAGAACTGTTTTTTTCTGGCAGAAATGGTGAAATTTCACCCTTCAGCAATTTGGTGAAACCTGATCGCTGTGGACACATCTCAGCCTGGGTAGCGGAGCAAAAGGCTGCACCATGCGAGCTGGCAGATGCGAAGGGAGAGAGAGAAAAAAAAAAATAGCACTTTAAAGCCGTGCACCAGGCTGTCCAGCTCAGTTAATCTGCTGTGCAGCCTCCCTGCTTGCAGAGGGCTGGTGTAAACGCAGACAGGAGAGAACTCTGCTCGTTTTTGCCAGCTGAGAATCCAATACATGATGAAGAAATCACTAGGAACTATGGTGAAGGGGCTGTGCCGGGGAATGGGTTCTTTCCCTAACCTGTGTGAAAACACAGACGGGAACCACACATATTGGACCAGTGAGGCCCAGCTCATCCTTGGAACTGCAAAAGTAAGCAAGGCCATGACCTCAAAGCCCATCCAGTCCCACCGCTGCCATGGGCAGGGTCACCTCCCACTGGATCAGGGGCTCCAAGATCCATCCAACCTGACCTTGAACCCCTCCAGGGATGGGGCAGCCACAACTTCCCTGGGCAACCTGAGCCAGGGTCTTCCCACCTTCACAATAAATTATTTCTCCCTAAAATCTAATCTAAATCTACACCCTTACAGCTTAAAACCATCCCCCTCATCCTATCCCTGCACTCTCTCATGAGCAGACCCTCCCCAGCTTTCCTGGAGCCCCTTTCCTGGAACCTGCTCTAAGGTCTCCCTGTAAGTGCCTGGGTACGATACTCCAAGGTCTGGTGCTACCCGAGGTGCTCCAGGGTACCTGAGACAGCCACGTACAGCTGATATTTATGTCCCATAATGTGCTGGAGACCAAGGCCCAACTATTCTGGCAGCTGGAAGCAAAGTGGAAGAGCTAGGGTGACTCTGATGGCACTGGAGGTCTAAATTTAGGAAAATAAGTTGAATGCCCTGTTTCTCTCCATTAACAATAAAGGGAACTAGAGGACACTGGTTCATAGAATCATAGAATCATAGAATCACCAGGTTGGAAGAGACTCACTGGATCATCAACGCTAACTCATGTCCCTCAGTGCCTCATCCACCTGTCCCTTAAACCCCTCCAGGGAAGGTGACTCAACTCCCTCCCTGGGCAGCCTGTTCCAGTGCCCAATGACCCTTTCTGTGAAGATTTTTTTCCTTATTTTGAGCCTAACCCTCCCCTGGTGGAGTTTAAGGCCATTCTCTCTTGTTCTGGTTCCAACGTAGACACTCATGGGTCTATTCAGTCACTCACACATAAGGATCTTGTGCCATCTGAGACCTCATAGGTTTCCCCTCTGGTCTCCAGCTGCCGCTCCAGAAGGCTGCTGGTTTCCATCAGTCTTATGTCATTTCTGTCAGTGCAGATGTCCTGGATATCCTCAAGTGCCTCAAATGGCAGGAGAAGCCTATGTTCAGGCAACTGAATTCTCCTACTCTAACAGGGTCCAGCTTCAGATTTAGAAGAAGCTCCAGATTTAGTTATTAAACACAGAGTCCTAGTGACATTTGAGATGCTTCGACATTCCTGAGACATCTGCACAGCCCTGGCAGATGTGACACAAGCCTTACAGGAGACCCACAAGGTCTGGAGCAGGAACTGGAGGCCAAATGGAAAATCTTGGAGTGCCAGAAGTGGCAAAATGTAGCCAGGGAGATGAACCTTTTCCCAAGTCAACACAGCTGACAGTCTACTTGACTGTCCAGATGCTTAGAGGGAGGTGTCTACCCCAAGACGAGATTGCTGCCCACCCAAACTCCATTGGCTCTATTGATAAGATCTCCGTTAGCTTAATGGGAACTTCAGTTTACAGTTTTATAAAGGCACCTTTACAGGTGCAATTCTGAAACTGAATACTGACCCAGTGTTTGCTGGATGAACCTCACCCTCCAAGTTTAGAGGAAGGAATGAGCATCTCTTCTGTAATAAGGAATGGATTTTTTTCTGAAAACAGTTTCATCCTATAATTCCCGCTATTTCCAATGATCTCACAGGCACTCGTGGATAAAAACGATGGGAAAAGATGACTCGCTTGCCTAGTTCAACTCAGACACAGACTTCTCCCTAAGATCTCTGCTGCAGCTTAGATTGTAGAGCTTTAAATCTGTTCCTAAAGTCTTTTCCAGCAGTTTGGAATTGGAAGTTTGGAGCTCAGCAGAGGTGTCTTTGCTAGTAGATTCTACATGTCACACTTTACGCTCCTGTAGTCAATGTTGGCACCTGAGTCAACGTGAGGTGGTTCTACAATAGACTGAAGGTGTTGCTTTGAGAAAAGAGGTGTGAAAAGTAGTGCAGACGTACTCTTTAGCCTCGTGAAAGGTTATTCTCCCAGGAGTTAAGGAAATGTCACGTTCTGCTAAGCATCAGTGCTTTTTGAAGCAGGATGGTTGTGTCTACACTTCTGCAAAAGGTAAACCTGGGGAAGATTTGTGATTAATTTAACTTGCTAATTGAATCACTAAAACTGAAGGTGCTGTAGTGGTTTTTAATATTTGGAAAATGTTGGGTATGACCTCAAAGACATTCCTGCCCGGCCTCAGATACTCACTCTGTCTTCTTTGCCTTGGCACAATGCTATGTGATAAATATGAAGAGGTGATGTGTCCTGTGGCAGAAGGACCCAGATACAGCAACCCTGAGCAGCTACAGACTGGGAGAAGCCTGGCTGGAAAACTGCCAGGAGGAGAAGGACCTGGGGGTGTTGGTCGACAGCGACTGACCAGTAGCCAGCAGAGACTCAAGTGGCCAAGAAGGCCAATGGCATCTTGGCTTGGATCAGAAACAGTGTGAGCAGCAGGGCCAGGGAGGTTCTTCTCCCTCTGGACTCGGCACTGGTGAGACCGCTTCTTGAATCTTGTGTTCAGTTGTGGGCCCCTCAGCACAAGAAGGATGTTGAGGCTCTGGAGCGAGTCCAGAGAAGAGCAACGAAGCTGGGGAAGGGGCTGGAGAAGAAGAGGAGAGTCTGAGAGAGCTGGGGGTGTTTATNTGTCAGAGGCTGCCCAGGGAGGGGGTTGATTCACCTTCCCTGGAGGGGTTTAAGGGACGGGTGGACAAGGTGCTGAGGGACATGGTTTAGTGTTTGATGGGAACGGTTGGACTCAATGATCCGGTGGGTCTCTTCCGACCTGGTGATTCTATGATTCTATGAAGACTGAGGTGATTTGTATACAGTTTATGTAAATAGGACATATCATCTCAAGGTTAACAACTCCTCCAAGACCTGGTTATGCATGTGTGTAGCCAACGATATTTCAGCATTGGATGAAGGAGCCACTTTGAAATTCCACCCACCCTGCCTTTATCTTCCTTTACAGTGTTTCAGAGGTAACACAATAGCCAAGTAATGCAATAATAACAAAAATAACTCTAACAAGCTACACTCAATTCCACTGCAGCACAGCCTATAATGGCAATCTTTTCTTTCTTTTAATAATGCTTTTATTGCACAAATTCTACAGATTTATGTCCTAATTATAGTGATTTTTTTTTTATTATTTGCCACCGGGAGGAAATACAGCAGATGAAGCTGTTTGAGAGTGCATGGTTCATACAGCTGTATTAAATGCTTCCAACTGCTGTCTTTCTGGTTGTTAGCAAGTCAGGACCAGACACGCACGCATTTTCTGAGTGCCTTTGAGGACGGCATGGATTATACTTGTATTTTTATTAGAGCTGCTCAACACATTCACTGAGAAATAACGTCTGACCGTGCTTTCAGAACTGTCATCTGGAACCCAACAAGAAATAAACAGATTGCTAAAGACAGAAAAATCACACAGCACATTAATTTGGGTCTAAAAGCTTGTGGTCTATATCTATCTAGTCTCTGGACCATTTAAAATTCCTTTGGAATCAAGACAGAAAAATAAGCCGTTCCCATAGGGGTTCATTGGTCCCTGAATGTTCCACCAAAAGGACTCTGAGAACATCTGTGTTCCTCTTCACTGGTTTTAAAGAGAGCCCGCGTTATTCCACAGACAGGAATCTCAATTTTACATCTTTAAATTTGGTTGATATGAATCCTACTCGCCTTCCCTGGAGGTGTTTATGGTGCGGGTGGATGAGGTACCGAGGGACGTGGTTTAGAGATTGGTGGGAATGGTTGGACTCGATAATCTGGTGGGTCTCTTCCAACCTGGTGATTCTATGATTCTACACAAAAATAATAATAAAAAAGCTTAATCCTTTCAAGTTACTAGACTAAAGCTGAACAAATTCAGTGGCAAGACTTACACATTCTTTAGCACGCAGGATAAAAAGAGACAAGTCTCCCAGCCTTACAAGCTCCTACACCTTCCTTCTCCCTCCGTACAGCCCGAGTTGTTCATTCCTGTCCTGCTGTAACCAGGGCAGCAGAGTTGTACTCACATGGATCAGGTTACAAGCTGGCAGGAGGGGAGTCTAGATTTGGAATCACTTTGGCCTTGTGATATTTTGGGTGCCAAGCATGAAACAGGTGCTTGATTTGCATAAAGTCGTGTTCACACATGCCAACCCAAACCAAAGCAAAGTTGCCATCCAAAACCAAAGGCTTCCAGAGTAACTGGTTTTCAAATATAGGTTTTCAAACAGAGGTTTTCAAACACCGGAGTTTATATTATAATCTCCTGTAATTGGAGTAAACCCAGAATAACTTATAGGATCAGAAAATCATGGAATGATTTGGGTTGGAAGGGACCTCAAAGCCCATCCAGTCCCACCCCTGTCATGGGCAGGGACACCTCCCACTGGATCAGGGGCTTCCAGCCCCATCCAACTTGGCCTTGAACCCCTCCAGGGATGGGGCAGCCACC
>WAAB01024703.1:0-31851 GCA_013389865.1 Piaya cayana
GCAAGACTTTTGGTAGTGTGCTGCTAGCTTCACTTGCGCTGGGGAGGCAGATTTTGCCTGTAAAGGATTTGACCAATGCTACCCTGGTTATGGCCTTGTTGCAGTGAGAAACTTTGTACCTGTAGGTTGCATGAGGCTGCAGGCAGGGAGACTTGAGTGGGAGATGCCAGCACTAGTCTGTCTCTGCTGGTACAGGTACCCACTGCTCAGATGGGTGGGCTGAGAAACCCAGCAGTGGGTGCTGGGAGTGAACTCCCACCATGTACCTGCCCTAGTGACTGGCAGGACTTGGTGGGACGTGATGTGGCAAGAGCACCTCTGCCTTAACTTATTGAACATTTGCTGTAGGTGCCTCCTGGCCTTGCTGGCAGGGTCGAGGACACCAGGTGACTTCTATCTATTCTGAAAACAGGGTGCCTGGTTTCCACTAATAATTACCATGACAGACAACAGTTGAACAGCCAGGAAAGTGTGACTTACACAGTTTATGGACCATAAAATACGGGCTTGTATGGCACTGTTGGATGAAGTTCTCAGCATAAGAAGGATATGGACCTGTTGAAAATGGTCCAGAGGAGGGCTACAAGGATGATCAGAAGGCTGCAGCACCTACCATAGGAGGACAGGCTGAGAGAGTTGGACCTGTTCAGCCTGGAGAAGAGAGGGCTCCAAGGAGACCTTATAGAGACCTTACAGCATCTAAAAGTATCTACAGGAAAGCTGAGGAGTGACTGTTCACAAAGGCTTGTAGTGATAGGACTTGGGGCAATGAGTATAAACTGCAGAGGGGCAAATTAAGACTAGACATAGGGAAGAATTTCTTCACAATAAGGGTGATGAGGCACAGGAACAGGTTGCCCAGGGAAGCTGTGTCTGCCCCATCCCTGGAGGTGTTCAAGGCTATGTTGGATGGGGACTTGGGCAGCCTGGTGTGGTGGGAGGTGTCCCTGCCCATGGCGGGGGAGTTGGAACTGTTTTATCTTTAAGGTCCCTTCCAACACAAACTATTTCATGATTCTAAAGTGGGAAAGGGAAACTGCAAGGAGGAGAAATGTTTGCAAGGGACACAAGTATGCTAAAGGGGTAGAGGCTGCTTGCCATGACCTGTGATGAACAGAGAAACACAAGAGTTATGTTCATGGAGAGAGGGCACCTGTATTTTCAGGTCACTGAGGCACTTTGCTAGGGGGTCCCTCAGGGTGGAAACCCTCTGTGGTTTGGAGGGGTGCCAGGATCTGGCTTGCACCTGCTGCAGCCTACAACTGGAGCCCAGAGCACCCAAAAACCTGCAAATCCACAGTAGGTTCCACACAGCATCTTTGCAATGAAGGAGGTAGCAGGTCAAGTCCCTTTTCCCTGCGGAAGCCAATAACAAGTTATTAATAGCAATGGCAACAACTCTGCATGCTTAAGCAGAAGGGAGGAAATGGAAGTTTGACAGTGAACTTTCCCTTCTGAACACAGGAGGCAGTAGGAGAATATCCTGTTGCTTAAACAACAAGCAGGTTGGACAAAGGTAAGGCAGCAGAAAAATAGGCTTGCTCTTGAGATATCTTCAAAATAACAAGAAAAGCAAGTTTGCTCAGAGAGATTTGTCCTGGGATCTTGGCCCAGAAAAGGCTGGGACTCTATGGAACTGCTGAGAGGGAGAGTTGGGGAGGGAGGTGGAAAAAAGGTTGAGCCCAAAGCAGACTTTCCTTCCTTCAAAAAGATATTAATTTCTGCAGAAGAACATGCTGCTGATTCAGTAGGATTACCATCCCTGTTTTTTAACTCCCTGCACACTTATTAAATGTAAGCCCTGAAATAAAGGTGCTTTACAGAAATAAAACATCAGGCCATTCCAACAAAGAAATTGTTGATTGCATCCTACACAAGGCTGAAAGGAGGCGCAGGTGAAGTGACCTGAGCAGTGTCTGAACTCAGCAGTTTCACATTTCAGCCCTGCCTCTTCATCACCATCTTGCCTTGTTCTCCTGATTGTTTGACTTGCTTGTAAAAAACCCAAATAAAATCAAAATTGAATTTAAAAGAACTCACTCAGCTTCATAGTAACAAATGAACAAAAACATAACTCACCAGCAGACAATTTATTTGGCTCTGATTCAGACATCTATCATTGTTTCCCCAACAACTGCCTCCCCCTCTCCATCCTCATCATCTCTTACATCATTTTGAGCATCTTATATGAGTAAGTCAGAAATGAGAAATGTTGGAAAACCCTGTAATAAGACACCTGAGCAGTAATGAAATGAGCAGGTCACAAGTTATGCCAAGGAATGTGAATTATATGTGCATCACATTTACCCACTTGAACTAATGACAGCACTTCCTCTGAATGCTCTTCTACCACTTACCTCTTTATTAACTAAAACACATGTTTAGGAATGGCAGTAGGTGTAATAACAATGGCTGCACCCATGCCAGTATTAACACTCTCTCCATTCCATTTATTATGCTGCACACATGCACGTCTGGTGCTCTGAATGGCCACAGTGGTTTCGCAATGCATATGCTGGCTTCAGTGAAAAAAGCATTTTTAACACCCAAGAACCAAAAAAACTGAGACAGAAATGGCAAACTATTGCAAATGCTGTATTCTCTTTATTCTCTGTATTCAGACAGGTGCTGGGACACAGAGTAAGCTATGATACTCCAAGCAATTCCTGCTCTTAACACCATTGCTTTCATACAGGGCACTACCAAAGCAATAACTAGAAAGTGCTAGCACATTTCCCCTGAGGAAACGCATCAGCTACTATCTCATTTTATCCTGTGCTATTTTGAGAGAACATTAGTCCTTTTTTCCCCCTTTTTTTCTCAGTTGTCTATTGTTCTGAAGGTTTCTATTAACAGAGTTCAGTTCTTTGTTGGTGATAGTTTCTTCTCTGCAGAGTGTCTCTTATTGCCTCAGAAAGAAAATTATCTTTTCACTTACTTAATAAGGCCACTTAATAAGGCTTAAATCATTGGCTTGGCAAGTAGATGCACACAGACCAGTTAAATTTTCCACTTGTGACAATAATCCTCTGTTTCTCATCTTCCCATACAAGTCTAGCTGATGTACTGCCTGTAACATGTGTTGGGATTTGTGTGTTGAAATACAACATATGCTGTACACACAGAGCAGCGCAAAGGTGGAGTCTGGAAAAACCAAACTTAGGTCACCAGGGTCATGCAGCACCTCTCTTATTAAATGAGGAAAAAAGTGTCCTTGCTGCCTCTGAAGGTACCTTCCACCATCACCAACTGGTGATGTGCAGTGTTAGTAGATCCCAGCATTGTCTTTATTTGTTCAGTCCCATGAGATGCACAGACCAGAGCAAAACTGACCCTGTTTGGTGTGGCTTTTTTACCTATCACTCACTGACTTCAGATCCATCTCCCTTTCTTCGCCCTACTAAGGATGAGGTGGACTAGTGCACCTTGTTCAGAAGAATGAGACTCAGGTGTATTATCCCTAGACATGTATTTGGTGGGGAAGATATGCCTATGTCTTTTCCACATGTGGTGGTTTCTTTTTCTGCCTAGAAACTTGGGGTAGCACTGGAAGACTGGAAGCATTTGCTCAGAACCCCTAGATATCCAAAATAATTCTGAGCTGGATGCCGGATTCCTCCACATCTTTGGCAAATAGCCATGGTCCATCTGCTGGTAAACTATGTGCAGTAAATCCCGCACATGCTTACTGTATCAAACCTTGTGCACATCTGCAAGGTAACTTCTAACATATTTCAGGCACAGAAATCCCAGAGATATAGCTGGGCTCAAGGAGCAGGGGAATAGCAAGAACTTTCAAACTGCTTAGATTGAATTATTTTAATTACATTAATTCTGAGTACTATCAGCCCACTGTCAATAGGCATGAAAGCAACTAGCTATTTCTCAATAACATAGTAGTGATTATAATTACGCTTTTTATTGGTGTGCCCATACATTTCCCTTTTCTGATCTTTACTGTTTGTCTACAACAAGCTTGTCCACCTTATCTTCTCCAAAGATAAACAGAAGTCCCAGGCAACTGATCCTGAAAAAAAAAGTATCTTTAATAAAGAATGGATCAATTGGAAGAGATGAGGATGGCTGACATTTCTTGAAATATGGAGGAGACATTGACATGACATCAGTGTTGTCTGTTTGCATAAGAATGGGAAAGATTATGTTTATGCTCTACATAAAGCGCATAATGTCATTTGGATGGATGCCTTTCTATACAGCAAATGCTCAAGGGTCCAGCCTGCCAAATAGTAAATACCTAGGCACTGGATGAGCTATATACTTTAGCTCTTCATCCAGAATAGGACTGAAAACCTTTGGGAAAAAATACTTGACAATCCACATGATCTCATTTTAAATGTACAGACTACCAACCAACCCAGTCACCAGCAGTGTCTCAACATGGGGATTTCTTCAACCACTCACTGGGTTGGCAGCCCAGAAGGCCAGATGTATCCTGGGCTTCATCAAAAGAAGTGTGGCCAGCAGGTCAAGGGGGGTGATTCTTCCCCTCTAGCCGACTGTCATGTGACCCTACCTAGAATATTGTGTCCAGTTCTGGAATCCTCAATATAAGAAGGATATGGAAGTCTTGGAACAGATCCAGAGAATGGCCATGAAGATGATCAGAAGTCTGGAGCACCTCTACAATGGAGACAAGCTGAGAAAGGTGGGGTTGTTCAACCTGGAGAAGAGAAGGTTGCATGGAGACTTTATAGTGACCTGGCACGAGAAGCGGGCTACAAGAAAGCTGTAGAGGGACTTTTCACAAGGGCATAGAGTGACAGGTTGAGGAGGAATGGCTTTAAATTGGAGGGGGGATTTAGATTAGACATCAGGAAGAAATTCTTCATTATAAGGGTGCTGAGGCACTGGAACAGGTTGCCCAGGGAAGCTGTGGCTGCCTCATCCCTGGAGGTGTTCAAGGCCAGGTTGGATGGGGCCTTGGGCAGACTGGTCTGGTGGGAGGTGTCCCTGCCCATGGCAGTGGGTTGGAACTGGGTGATCTTTAAGGTCCCTTTGAACCCAAAACTATGATTTCTCATTTGCTACATCAATATTATCAAGTTCTGACTCAGACTTTTCCACTGTACAGCAGTCTCTCCTGCATACAAGTGCAGGTTTTAAGATTTATTGTTTTCAGATGGAAAAGAGAGCTTGTGAGTGAAAAGTCATTGTAAAGGGCTGCAGAAAGATGTATCCATCTGGTTTTAGGAAGAAAATTATACAGCTTTTAAACTGTTGGTGAAGCATTTTCAATGCTTTATGCACAGGCCAGCTTCTGTTTCCCTCTGACTTCATTAGTGTTTGACTGAATCACAGTTCCTTTTGAAAATAATTAATTGCAGGAAAGCTAACCTTATTAGTGTTATTCAGCCCCAGTTGTATTTACCACAAAAGCAATTACCAGGAAACTGGGTGATGGGCTTCTTGCGCAAAAAAGTTTGGTTTGACTACAGGAAGAGCCAAGAATCAGCATTTCCCATAGCCTCAAAAAACTGAGGAATGTGTTTCAGCCACAGAAGCCCATATGGACATCTCTGTCCATGTCAGATGTGCTGTTTCCACTATCACTGGCCCTGTGCTGAAGGACACGTAGCACCATGTTGGGAATACACACTTCCCAGAGCCTCTCCTGTCACTGTATGGGAATGCATCTGTCCATCCCTGCCTCTAGAAGATGAGGAAAGTGGTCATGAATGTCAGTCAACATTTACCAATTTTTCTCCATTTTACTTCCCTGCTAAGAAAGTCCTAAAGTAAAAGAATAATGAGTTAAGAGCACATGCTGGTGGGATCAATTAGATTCACAGAATCACTGAATGGCTGAGGTGGGAAGAGGCTGCTGAGGTCATCTGGTCCAGCTCCCTGCTCAAGTAAAGCCATATACAGTTAGTTGCCCAGGACTATTTCCATTTGAACATCTTCGAGGAGAGTGAGTCCACAACCTCCTCAAGCAACCTGTGTCAGTGTTCAGAGATCCTCATTGTCTTTTTCTTGATATTAAGAGGGAACCACCTATAATCCAGTTTGTACCCATTACCTCTTGTTCTGCCACTGGGCACCACTGGAAAGAGCCTGACTTTGTTCTCTTTGCCCCCACCCTTCAGGTGTCAATTAGATCCCACCTGAGCCTTCTCTAGGCTTAACAGTTTGAGCTCTTTTAGTCTTTCTTTGTATGAGAAGTGCTCCAGTCTCCCTTAACCATCTTTGTCGCCCTTTGCTGGACTCTGTCCAGTACGTCTAGATCTCTGTTGTATTGGGGACATTAGGAGTGGACACAGAACTCCAGGTGCTGCCTCACCTGTGCTCAGCAGAAGGGAAAGATCACCTCCCTATCCTTGCTGGCAATACTTTGTCTAATGCAGGCCAGGATAATGTTTCTCTTTCTTTTAACCAAGGACACATTGCTGGCTCTGGTTCAACTTTTGTTCACCAGGATGCCTGTGTCCTTTTCCACTAAAATGCTTTCCAGCAGGCTGGCCTACAGCTTGTACTGCTGCCTGGGGTTGTTCCTCCCCAGGTGCTGGACTTTGCACTGTTCCTTGTTGAAATTAATGTAGTTTCTGTCAGCCCATTCCTCCAGCATATTGTGGTCTTTCTGGATGGCACGAGAACCCTCTGGTGTATCAGTTGCTTCTCCCAGTTTGGTGTCATCAGACAGCTTGCTGTGGGTATGCTCTGCCCCATCATCCAGATTGATCCTTTGCAGAGGCAATTCAGTGTTACAGACTTGATCAATTCTTCTCTTTCCATCGCACTTGGAGGCCTTAGTCTTGTTGCAGGAACGCTTGCTTCCTGAAAGCTTAATGATTGTGGGGCTTAACCATCCTTCCACCAGAAGGAGCATGCAGACTCTTAAATTTTAATTGAGATTTGACTGAATCTACTCTTTTACTTTTAACTGGTGCAATTCAGCCTGCACTCAACCACATCACCTGGTTGCACCTATTTTTCAGAGCCCAGCTGCAGCACAGAAGCCCTTGTGATTTGCTCACCACAGTGCAGAGTAGCATGAGGCAACATTGCCATGATGAGCACTACAGGTTTTCTTTAACATTCACCAGCACAGCAAAGACAGGTTTTCATGGGTTACCACACAATTCTCTTTCAAAAAAGTTTGTGCAGCTATTCCCTTTTTGAGTGATTTGTTCCCCTGGTCACCAGCACAGCTCTAGGATGCCATCATCTCCAGATGGTGTGGTCAGATGTGGGGATGCCTGATGGAGACCTGCAGGACATCCACCCCAGGCAGACAATGGATGTGTTACAAACACTAAGTATTCCTGAAATCCTTTAAAAGCTCCTTTTTAAGAATGAAAATAATGAGGAAAAAAGTAGTGGTTTAAGGCCATATCTGAGCTGTGCTCAAATCTTTCTTTATCTGTATCTTTAGTTACTGTTCACAGGCATTAGAGAGAATCCATGAAACCTAATAAGATCACAGTTCCACTATACTTTTAACTATGTTATGGGCCACCAGTGGACTACTGGTATGGCTTTATTATTAATTGACAAGTAAATAAGATCCCTTCCTACCCAAACTATTCTATGATTCCATTGCTGATAAAGTATTTTGCCATCTGAACCTTCACACACAATAAGTACTTGTGAGTACTTGCCTTCTTCCCAACTTCAGGTAAAATATCTATGAGCCCTGTACCAACCACAGAAGCTACCAGGACTAGTTAGGGTACATAACCAGCATCCAACCTGGCTCCTTGGAAGCATTTTGGGGTAGGGAAGGAATCCTGCCTCTACAGCTCTTCCTTGGCATAGAAAAACAGGTAGACACAATTGGTTGGGTGTGCTTCTCATGTCCTGAAGAGTTTAACTGATAAAAACAGTCAGGATCCAGTTCTTTTGGAAAAAAAATTAAAAATATACAGAGGACAATGCTGATCTAATGTAGTAAACAGTCCACTACAATCCTTTAGATATGGCACCAATAATTTAGAGTTCAATCAGAGGTCCATGTCTCAAGCTCCTCAGAAGCTGTCATTGATGTTTAAATGCAACAAGAGGGTTATTTTATGTCTCACTGCTGTTTTCTTCTGACTGCCTCTGGAGAATTAGAGAAAAATTATACCATGGATGATGTCTCACTTTGATCGCAATTGCAGTACTGGGCACTCAGATGCCATGATGACAAACACAACAGAGTTGCTTGTGAGGTAAACTTGCTGGTTAGATTTTCATTATGAACATTAATTTATGAGTGAGAGGGGAAGAATTACTGATGGCATCTAACACAAGAAACATTGACACCAAAGAGGTTGTTTAGAACATACAATAATCCAAACAACAAGAATTTACTGATGTCAGGGTTTGCTTCTTTCATATGAGCCTATAAACACTTCCTGATATTGCTGAAAGAGGGAATGCTTTTGCTGAGGCAGTAATAAAAATAATAAACGAGTTTACCTAAACTCCTACACGAGTCTAATAAAGATTTGTCTAGCAGTGAGAATCTGGGAATGCTGCATACTGGAGCTCCCGAGGACACCTCTGGGGCAGCCATCTACAGGCTGCTGCTGCTGCTGATTCTTGTGTTTCTTGTGTTCTCTGTCATTGTGTGGCTGTGCCCCTTGACAGCTCTGGCAGCAATGTTAGACAGAGCCCTTGGGAACAGGGACATGGTCCTGCACAGCAGCAACATGACATTGCACGGATGTCCTTTCTTTGTCAGCTTTGTGCTGACTTTTCTTTTTGTGGATATACAGTGGGACTGATTGTGGCATTTGACATCCCTTGCAGTTACAGACAGTCTTTTGGTGTGGGAGGATTTTCACAGTACGGTGACCTAAAAATCATGCAGAGCCTCTCTAAGGGATTTCCAGGTGCTAAAAGACTTCTAGTCCCCTGGAAATGGCTGGTTGCTGGGCTCTTGGTGCAATAACTCGCAGCAGATCTCCATTAAAGGGGAATTAATGTCGCCACTGATATGTTATATTTCAGGTCACATACTTCAAACCTCTGAAGATTTGAAAAGACCTAGTGATTATAACTAAAATTCTGAAATCTAGGAAGTGCTGAGCTTAAAACAGGGAATACTGTTCACGTAAAGACAGCTAGATCCTTTGGTGCCTCCTGAATTCTGCAGTAGTGGAGACTAGTAACTTTGGGCTCCTCAGGACTTCACAGAGCTTTTTCCTTTCCTGTCTCCACCCACCCCTCTTCCAGGCTGAGCTGTGCAGGAGCAGTCCCATGTTTTCTGCTTCCCTGATTCCCATCACTGTATCATTTCTGATTTTGGAGATGGAGATACCAGACCCTCACACACTGTCCAAAAGGCAACACACTGTTGACTTCTACAGTGGCATGCTCACATTTTCTGTTGTACTCTATTATTTTACAATTAATTCCCCACATTTGCTTTACTTCTTTGGCCCTCTTTGATCAGTATGTTGTCTTTTGAACTGCTCTACGTACTGCAGACCCATCGTCACACTCCTGGCCAAAGAAGTCAGTCTAGACCCCTGCAGGGCAAAGCAGTGGGGAGGAAGGGAGGACTGATATCCTTCCCCAACAGAGCATTACAAAGAAAGAGTTGCATGTGTGGAGCTGGTTGGTCTGACTGCTCCTGCTCTGTCCACTTGCGACTCCCACCTTGTCCTGGCTGTTTTCCCACCTCTTACCAACTCCACTTTCCACATCAACCTTTCTCCTATCCGCTCCTGTGTGTTTGCTACCCACAGCTCTTACTCTCCTCTTCCAGGGATTTGTACTAAAAAATGAATAGACATCCAAAAATATCAGAAGCACTTTGTGCACAGAACACCTTGACATTAAGCTCATACAGACCTGCTGTTGCTGAAGTGCAATTACGTGACTCTGCCTTTTATATTCCCTGTTGCTGAATCACAGAAAACTGGTTTAAAAAGCGTGTGAATGATTATTGTGACGCTCAAATGGAAAACCTGCAATGTACCCTGGAACTGATCTCACAGGAACAATGTCTTATTTTCAAAAGGATAGTCCAAGACCTTTTCAAATATCTCAAGGCAAATTGCTCTCATAAGTAAAACCTACTTGACAGAAATGAGCAGAACCATACTGCCGGAAAGCCTCTTTCCCTGGGCAGCCAACAGTGACATCAACCAATAGGCTTTGGGGGTGTTGGTTCAAGTTTAGTGATTCCACCATGCCTTCTGGACTCATTGAATTATAGTGCAGTGAAAATACAGTGCTTGTAACCCCGTGCACATCCACATTTCCATCTTGGTGGTTCCAGTTGCTCTCCATGGACCATTTTAGAGACCTGAAATCTTCCTGCACTGTCTTCAAGCACCACTTTCCTAAATTCTGAGACTTGCTTTGCACTAGTCAAAACCAAATGTGACCAATATGGAAAGTGAAGTTGGGTCTTGCTATTTTCATGGACACCTAGGCATGCATGACAGTTTTAAATATCAGGTGACTCTATTAAATGTTTGGTTCTTTTTCCCTCTGTATTTAATGAATCCCCTTGTCGAAGAAACCCAAACTCAGGCCATGAAAAGCACTGCAGGAGGACATGTCAGAAATATCTTACAGCATTTAGAGTCCTTACAGTAGATGTCTGAGTAAAAAATCACTTCTTAAACCATACATGGCCTCAGGAAGGTCTGAATCTCATTGTAGGTGTGACATTGAGACACCTGTTCACATACATATTTGCACACACAAATGCACATATATTTACAGATATTAAAAGTCATCAACATGTAATCATTACATTGAAGCAATTACATTGAGGCAATTGCTCTCTACAACTACCTGAAAGGAGGTTGTGGAGAGGAGGGAGCTGGGCTCTTCTGCCAAGTGACAGGGAATGGCAAGAGGAAATGGTCTCAAGCTCCACCAGGGGAAGTTCAGGCTGGACATCAGGAAAAAAATTTTCATGGAAAGGGTCATTGGACACTGGAACAGGCTGCCCAGGGAGGTGTTTGAGTCACCTTCCCTGGAGGTGTTTAAGGGATGGTGGATGAGGCACTAAGGGACATGGTTTAGTGTGTGATAGGAATGGTTGGACTCAATGATCCGGTGGGTCTCTTCCAACCTGGTAATTCTATGATTCCTGTTTAATTTAGAAATGAGTGTTTTTTGGTGAATGCTTCTGAGTTGCTTCTGCACAATGGCAAATGCCTCATTTATAATGGAGATATCTCTTGCTCTAACTGCCTCTCTGTCCAGACAGAGCCTCATTTGATCAGGGATGGTCTGTAGTCCCAATATCATCTTAGCAACCTGTCCCCAGCTCCAAGAAAGTATTTGAGTGTGAGCACCCTTGCAGTGGGTGAGTTGCAAGAAGCTGAGTGCTGCCCTCCAGCTCTCTTACTGCTCCTTGGTCCCAGCTCCCTGCTGGCCTCGTCTCAGCCCTATCAGAATCATAGAATCATAGAATCACTAGGCTAGAAAGGACCCACTGGATCATCGAGTCCAACCATTCCTATCAATCACTAAACCATGCCTCTCAGAACCTAATCCACCCATCCTTTAAACACCTCCAGGGAAGGTGATTCAACCACCTCCCTGGGCAGCCTGTTCCAGTGCCCAGTGACCCTTTCAGTGAAAAGTTTTTTCCTGATATCAGACCTGAACCTCCCCTGGTGGAGCGTGAGGCCATTCCCCCTTGTCCTGTCCCCTGTCACTTGGAAGAAGAGTGAGTCTTGTAGGAAAACAACATTATTGCCTGTACCACTTAGCACTGATCTTGTAGGAACTGTGAGCCTGCACTAAAATCAAAATTTCACAATTTTTCTCTTATAATGAAATTAAAGCATCTGGGTTTCTTTGGCATTGTCCCAAGTACCGTATGCCTTCAGGGAGTGCAAGGGAGAAAACTAGCCCCTGCCTAAACATCTGGGAGCAAAATTTTCCTGCAGCCCCTGAGGAGAACACCCCTGCCTGAGAGCATGGTAAAATGGGCAGAACCATGAAAAATGTTTCTGGTTGACATTGCAAAGACCTTCAGAGAGAAAGCAGAAAGAATGGCTCTGCAGCCACAGAATTGCTCTTGTCCTCTGAAAATCTGCCCTGGCCTGAGGGCAAAACACTACCACTTGGTCATTTTTAAATATTTTTTTTTACACCTTTCATTGTATCCCAGCTCAGTAAATAATATTCATTCCTGCTGGAAAAAAAATGTAAAAATCATCAAGGCACTTAGAAATGACTCCAAACGCCTACAGCAATCTAAAAATATGCAGCATTGACAATGTATGCCCCACCAGTTATTGTCTCTGTGTTTGAAGCTGCAAACTCATAATTTCACCTGCCGGCATTAAATTGAAGAGTCCAGTATCTCTATTCATAATATAAACAACTTTAGAAATAAAACATTACATGTATTTGTCATTGTTTGGTGTTCAGCAGGAAACAGGCACGTCACAAGGAGAGTCAGTCTGGCCATAGATGTTACCCATTTAGGTGTTCCTGGCTATGTTCTCTCTTTCTAGCCAGCACTTGTCCCTCTTTCATTTTGGTCCTTTTCCTGTGTTTCCCCAAGTGTCTAGCTATAGGCTATATGATAACCTACCATCTGCCTCCAGATAGGCTGCCATGCAGCAAGAAATCCTGCATGGAGAAGGAAGAGTTCAGATTGAGCTGAGCTGGGTTGCTCCAGTGAGAGAGAGGAGGAGGTGGGGGCCAGGGACAAGAGACAAGAGACAAAGAATAGCAAGGGGTGCAGGAGGGTGGAGTTGGTGGCTTGTATGAGGTGACGGTGGCATTGTTTGCCATTGTTGTAACCCAGTTCTCTGATGACTTAGCTTTCTTTAGAAAATCTAGCCCACAGGTTTTCCCATAAGGTCTGCAGTGTGCTATCAACAGTAATTAAAAATAGAATTCCTCTCCTTACAACTGTAATGAAATACATCGGCCCTTTTGCCGGCAATAAGATGGTAAACACATAACTTGTGAACAAGCTGCAAAGGTGTTAAGTCTATGGTTAAATGGTACATAAGCATCTGAAGTTGGAGGTCTTTTATAACTCGATCAAAAGGGAACTTTGAAACCACCATGCCCTGTTCAGTTTTGTACAGCACTGTCTTGTTCTTAACTGCTCTCTCTGGACCTCCACTGTGGCTGGATCAGAGAAGGTGGCTTCATTCACCCAGGATCAGGAGATCTGTGCTCTGGAAAGCAGAGTTCTCTGCAGGACTCCTGAGGAAAAGCCGTGAACTGCGACCCTTGTGCAGGCTGCAGTCAGCTGTCACCCTTGGACAGGTGAGAAAAAACTCCAGGTGTTGAAAAATTGATTGAGTCTTGATAAAAAAACCCTATATCTTGAACTAGAGGCTAGAAATTGGCTTGTTTAAATGGAAAATAAATACATAATTAATGGTCTAAACATAAGACTAAGGAAGAGGAACATATTCACCTGTGATATTGTGTAAGCTCCCAATTGACAAATGTCTGTTAATAGGGTGAGTCAAAAGCAAAAAGCACCCTATTTTCATCTGTTACAGAGTTATGTATGCCAGGAGCCATAAGAGGCAGTGGTGCAGATTAGAATACCCAGTGTTCACCATGCTTTTTGAAGGATAAATCTGTTTTAAGCCCCATGGACAGGATGTTGTCACAGATGAAGTGGACATCTCGAAGAAGGACGTTAGGTTTTCTGTATTTGCCAAAAAATCCTTTTTTGATACTTAATCTCTCAGCCCCTCTCTGAGTCGTCTTCTTAAAATCATAGAATCATAGAACAACCAGGTTGGAAGAGACCCACCAGATCATCGAGTCCAACTGTAAAATGATGCTGGCTTTCTCTGCATGGCTCTTGAGGGTGGTGCAGGGTAAATGCACTAAGAGTGTGGCACCGTCTGAGACCTCTGAATGGGAAGCTCCATATGCCATACAAGTACCATGTAAGTGTGAAGTGCATGTGCTGCTTGCTGCTTTTCAGCAGTCTAGTACAGGACTGATGGCTCCCTGTGGAGGGATCTTTGCAGACTTTGTTATTTATTCCTTCATAGAATCATAGAAGCATAGAACAGTTTGGGTTCAAAGGGACCTTAAAGATTATCCAGCTCCAACCCACTGCCATGGGTAGGGACACCTCCCAACAGACCAGGCTGCCCAAGGCCCCATCCAACCTGGCCTTGAACACCTCCAGGGATGGGGTATCCACAACTCATTACAAAAAGATCATTTTACATAAACTGCCTCTCCTCATCCTCAGGAGAGTTGGGTGCTTCAAGCAATAGCCACCTTGTTAATCAGTTCCCCTTTTATCAGCCTTTGATTGCTTCTGCTCTTGGGGAATTGCCACTCCTCGGTTGATCAGAGCAAAACATCAGGTCACAGAATAATTTCTTCACCTCTCAAATATGTCACAGTATTAATGACTTTCCATCAGGCTGCTGCTTGGGCTGGTTTTCTAAATAAAACTTCACTGCTAATTGCATCAATACAAATCTAAGTGCTACTGAGAACAAGAAAATACCCTGTATCTTGGTACAATGTAGGTCACTACAAAAATTAAGGCCACATATGGCAGGTATGAAGCAACCAGAGTGTGTATAGCTTTCTCTTCAGTGGGACTTGGTGTGTCTGGGCTGCAGCCTGAACTGCGATGTAGTCTGGAGGGAAAGCTGCTTTTTCTGTGAGGCAGCAGAGAGAGACTTTTCTTTGGTTCACATTTCTTTGCTTGTGCTGCAGTACAGCCGTCAAGCCACAGATGTGCAGGACAATCTTGAAGCAAAAACATACATGAACTGGAAATTTACTGGAGGGGTAAGCAGACAAAGAACACTTTTCAACCCAATTTCTATTTGAGTGTTCTCAGGATAGCTAAGCAGAGCTCTAGAAATGTGGCATTCCCATGAAGAATGGTAATGATAACAGTAGTTCTGCTTGAAAATCTCCCACACCAAAATGCTCAAAAAGCTGTGCTGCAGGATAACAAAACCATGATGCTGCAACTCATTAAAAACATGGAGGGCATACAGTTGTTTTTCTATTCAGACCAAAGAGATATGATCTTTAATTAAATTTTACATACTAATCTTGAGCAACGTGGTGAGGCAAGGGATGCTTATGAAGGTGATGGCATGAAAGGCCTATTGTCACGACCCTGCACTAAGGTCATCTGCTTCCACAGCCTAAACACTGTGGGATTCAGTAAGTCAGTAGCTGCACAGCTCCTGCTGTCAGTAAATGAAGCAACAGTTCTAATAGCAGGGGTAGTGCAGGGGCAGAGTGTTTTGTCTGCACTGTAAGTGTTCCCCTTGCCCATTTCTCATACCATCTCAGATGCAGTAATAGCAAAATCCCAGTTTTAATTATAAATGTGGATTTATGTGGAATTTTGGAAGATGTGAAAAGATTTCTTTACTGAAAGAGTGGTGAAACAGTGGAACAGGCTGCCCAGGGAAGTGGTGGAGTTTCCATACATGGGGGTGTCCAAAGAATGTGCAGATATGGTAATTAAGGACATAATTTAGTAGGCATGGTGATGTTGGGCTGACAGCTGGACTTCATGTTCTTAGAGGTCTTTTTCAGCTTTTATGATTCTGTGATTTGAAGTACTCTGAGAGACCGTTGAATCAGAATAAAAACTTTCCCCAAATGTCTAGAATCTGGAGTTCTGTCCCTCTCTGCAGATCACTCCTAGCTCAAGAAAAAAAAAAGATGATTAAAAAAAAAGAAGACAAGAAGGAAAGAAACAGAGAAACAAAAGGAGAAACAGGGAAATTTTCAGCATTATATAATCACTGTTAGCATACAGTTTCTTAATGTTTCCTCTCTTTCTTTAACCCACACTAGATGTTAGATTCCAAAGGCTGAAAGTGTAGTTATTTTTTCCTCATCTGATATTTTCAGCCGCAGTATTCCATCTCCTCTCTCATTTTCCATGGCACCCCCTGTGCTGACTTTTCAACAACTCAGCCAGACTTCCTGGCAGAATGGCAGCAGGATTTATATTTGTGGCTGGACGCTCTCCATACCTCCAGTTTCCCATGACTCACAGGCCTGCCTCCCAGCTTTTTCACATTCCTCCTATGCAATGACTGACATGGAGGGTTGGAAATTACAGCTATACACGCACACATATATACAATACATATACTGAATAAATTTAATTTTCTCCTGTCACTCTTACTATTCAGGTTTATGACACATGTAGACATGCCAGTTGAATTAAATATTTCTTCATCACTTTCTACGTTCTGTCTCTCCCATGAGTTAGCTCCACAGCTGCATCAGGAATATTTCTGATGACAATGCTGCATTTTAAAGAGGTAGAGATGAGCTCAGGAGCTATTTCTTTCTCCCATTCAAACGCATATGCTGATCTGGCTCTAATGGCTTAATCTCTTTATTGCTTTGTGCAGGAGTTGCTGTCATCCCTCTGTAAAACACTTCGGGCTTTGGGACATTCTCTGGTTTTTTATAGGTACAAAGCTGCAGTCCACAATTTCGACCTTTGTTATGTACTTGAGCAGAAAATACCCTGCTGCACAATGCTTAAGCAGAAACTTTGAAAGAAAAGGTGCTTGAGTATGACCTAGAAATGTGAATATCAGATTTATCAGCATCTTCACTGGCTTGTGACTGAGGCCAAGGTGACTATCCGTATTGATAAAGTGGGACTCTTCTGCCCCAACACACATTTTCTGCAATATTTTCCATAGTATTTCTGTCCAGGGAAGGAGAGCAAGAAGTGCATCTCCTACATCAGAAAGCAGGTGAGCCCTGGGCATGCAACCCAGCCAGCACATCAACTTTCTGCATCCTGTTGTCAGATCGCTCTGTGCAGGACTTGCTAATACTTCTAAACTTTCCTGAGCGCACACAGCTCATTGGCTTTAAATTGATTGCACCACCAATATATAGTGCTCATTCAGGTTCACCACATTTCCATGTGTTTGGGTTTTATCCCTGTGTTTACTTTGAAATTACACTAATTGTTCCGCTTTTATCTTTAGTACCTCTTTATGTGAACAGCAATCACATGAAGTTTTATTACGGTCTAAAGTTACATGGTGTCTGTTCCGCCTGATTCTGTGCCACTGAGTAAGTTCCAGGTTTATCTCTGCTCCAAAGGGACAGAAACACCCTGGGGTGTGGGGTAGGGCTTGTTGTGGTGGCACCACGCTGCAGAAGGACCCACTGACACCAACACACTTCAGCACTGATTTGTGGTGTCAGAAGTGCCCAGCTGTATCACTCCTGGTTGAATCTCTTCTACAAAACCAGCATTGTGACCTGGACTTTCAGCATCTTCAGGTATTGTATCTGGTTGGTGCAAATTATCTCAATTTTTCAGTCTTTTGGGGCAGGGACTAGAAAGGAGGACAGGCACCTCCCAGTTACGTAAAACACTTGGTCAGTGAAAGAGGCCGGAGAGAGATGGGATGGTTTAGTCTAGAGCAACTTGGGTAGGGAAGACAGTACCAGGCTTCAGACAAATAAATACAAGGCAAATGGAAGGGCTGTTCCACATGTCCACTGTGGGTAGGACTAACAATAACAAGTCAAAAAGGCAGGAAGGGATATTCACCTCAGACAGCACCAAAAAAAAAAAGTAAAGCCCTACAGAAAAAGTGATGGTTGTGCAACTCTGTTGCTGGTAATTAAACAGGCAAAACAGCTTAGAGAAGTGCTTGCACCAAGCATTACAGGTATGGTTGCTTTTGAGGCACAGGTGGGCTTGGCTGCTTGTACCTTTTTTCTACTTGTACCTTTCAGCTTGTACCTTTTTTTTTCTACTTTAGGTGAGTCCATGCTTCAGACATCTTCAGTTCTTCAGACACAATAAATTCTTTCCTGGTTTGTACAGAAAACCTATGCCAGATCAGCAGACTTGCTCTGCCAAGAGAGGTGAATTTATGGGGTTTTTTTCACTCTGTATTTCACATTTTGAAAGCCTTTGTGTGCATGTTACAGAGGTGATAAGCATAGCTGAGCTTTTCCTCATAGTAAGCATTTCATTTGTTCTCCTCACTACTTTACCACTCCAGAAAGTTAGCAGAGATCAGCTTTCTGACTGAAATTCACCCTCAGTCCAGAGCTACTGGTCACAGAGCAGGTGCCCTTTAACTTCCCACTTCAAATAATCGGTCGTGGCATGCATTTTGCACATGGTCTCTTTCCAGGAATGCCACCTAATCAAGGGCCCCTCTGAAGCAACCAGGTGGATGGAGTATTTTCAGGGGAGATACCAGCAGACTGAAACCATACAGGTACATGTTTTCCTGTGCCTAAACTTCTGCCTTCTCTTTGCTGCATTATGTAAAGCCTTAAATTTCATGACTGTTACATTCTGTTGATTGCACTCTCACCAGAGAAACACTGTCCTGCTCTTCTATGAAAGAAGTGCCTGATAGCATTTCACGTGCTTCAAGTTCTTTGCAAGAGAAAGCATACTTAATTTTAGTTTAAATGAATGTTAATTTGACATGTGGATTTGAATAATGAGATTAATTCTTGTTTTTTTTGACATTAAAATACATTAAGTGACAAGTGCTTTTTGCATACTGTTATTTTATGAAAGGTTTTTCTCTCTATGGCATCTAATGATAAAGCCCTAATGCGTAAGAGCCCTGAATTTGCAGGAAGTTGCACTGAATGGTCTAATAGGTCATTTTCATCTCTGGCTTACATGGTAATAATAGAATAACAATAACAAAGGTTGCAAAGCATTCCCACCCTGGCTGAATCAGTTGTCATTTTTATGGGCTGGTTTATTCATTGAGCGATAAATATTCATGGATTTTTCAGGAAAGACAAAGTGCATAATTTGTCTTGAGCAAAATTAAACGGGACAGGCATCCTTATCCTACAGTAGATCACAAAGAACTGAGTCTGAGTGGCAGTCTTGACTGACAGCCTAAGTATGCCTGACAGTTGCAGATGTCATCAGATTCTTCCACAGTAATTGTAAAGGCTTCCTACATTGTGTCCTTGAGCCTTTTCAATGTAAGGTCTTGTATTGAAGGGGAAAGAAGTTACTAACACTATCATACCAGAGAAAAAAAATCAGTACCTGGTCTGACTCAGACAAGTACTTTTCATTGTTGCTCTTGTCCCCTACTCTCCAGGATGTAAAGAGGGTCAGATGTTGAGTTGCCTCTAGACGAGCCTTCACAGCTCAGCCTTCAAAAAGGTGAAGTATCTGAATGCACTTGCTAAAGAGGTAAGAAAAACTGCCGTTCCTGTGCCACAGCTCAGTAGAAGGCACTGGTTCTGTGCTCACATCACCTAAAATATCACTAAATATTGACCAAGTATTGCACTGCAGTTATCGAGGATTTTCTTCTACAGGTTCCTGGGCTGGCAATAGGAGCTTAGCAGGTGAATAGGAATTCCAGTCCCTGTGTGCACTTTTCCCTGCTCTGACACATAGATACAAATACTCTCACCGTATTTAATTCCCCCTTGCTGAAGGACTCTCTGCCAATTTTCCCTCCAGCTTGCATCTTCTCCCACTTGCTGCTAGCTTCTGTATTCCCTTCCATTTCTTCCCCTGTCCTCTGTCCATGTCAGCAAGGCTGATGTCAGAGCTACTCTCAACCAAACAGCAAAGGCAGGAGGCTCACCCGAGTGGGTAAATGTTCCCATTACGCTTCCAAGATCAGTAGGAAGTTAAAAGAGAAGTCAGAGCCCAAACCTGGTGGAAGAGCACAAGTTGTCTCATTAAGACTCAGGAGTGTTATCTGTGACTTTTAACTATAGGAGAATGAAAGGTTATTGTTTTCCGGTACCTTATTTAGGCAATGACTCAGTTGATACAAACTGCACTGAGTTGGGTGAGCTGTTCTGAGTAACAGAAGATTATTGCAGTCATTAAACCATCATCTCCTTGTGGCTTTACCCATCCATAGGCCTCCTGGTGCCAGGAAACCAGCAATTTACCTCATTCCTCAGGCTACAGGACTTAAGAAGAATGGCATCTGGAAAATATAAGCACAATGGTTTTAAAGAAAATTGTATTAAAAATCCTTCTCTGACTTAGGCCTAGAACTGTAGATAAAATTTCAGGGAACTGGTTGAAACACAGCATTGCTTAAATAAAGCATCCAAGTTAGTGTGCATGGTTTTCCACATTCTTCTGAGCCTAACAGAAAAATTTATTTTTTCTCTGTACACAGTGGCTTTCCTGGAGAAATCCTGCCTCTTAGAGCCAAAGGACTCCTCCCAGGTCAACATTTGATAACCTTTGGGTTTTTTTTGTTTTCCTGGAGGCCTTAGATGGACATTTTGAAATCTCAGGTGTTTTTTTTTGTTGTTTGTTTNAGGGTTTTTTGTTTTCCTGGAGGCCCTCCTTTTCCCAAAGAGCATTTCCCTTTTCCAGGACTGCTACTGCAGTTGCCCACAGGGCTGCTTCTTCTGCCCATAGGACTCTGTTCTCATCCAGAAGGTCTTTCTCCCAGAGGAACTGATCTTCTTTCTAGAAATCCTTGTCCTTTTTCCAAAAATCATTATAGTTCTTCCAGAAGTCATGATACATCCTCCAGGAGGCTTCTGATTCCCCTTGAACAACCTTTTCTTTCTCCCAAAAGGCAGCTGCCTCCTCCCAGAAAGCTTAGATGGGCATTTTGAAATCTGTTTGTTTGTTTGTTTGTTTGTTTTTCTGAAATCTCCGTAAAGCTCTTCATTGTCTTCTGGAAACTGAATCACCTCCTGAAAGGTTTTCTCAGCCTGCAGCTTCATGATGAACTCCTACTGCTGGGAAGTGCAGTCAGAAAGCAGGATATCAGCTGGCAGCAGTAGTTCTAGTTTACATGCAGACTAAGATGTTTACCATGAATGAAAAAGAAAACCCTGCCTAGGACTCACTCGGCACAAACTGTGGTGGCACCTGAAAGTCAAATTGTGCCACAGAGGACAAAGGCAGGGATTTTTCTAGGTCATTGCCCACTGTGACTCCAGGTGTTCCAGGGGTTAAGGGCTGTTATGGGACCAACTCTTAGCACTGTGCAGCTCCCCCGGCACAGTTCAGTGAGTCACAGTCTGAAGGACAGAAACCTATGATGTCCTTTACCTTCTGGTGCTCAAGGCACTATCATCTTTCTGACCCTTGGCTATGTCTCCTACCCCTTCACAAACTCCCCTCAAAAAATTACAGATTCCAGAATCCCAAGAAACTTGAACAATGAAGAGAAAACAAAAATCCAAATTTCCATTCACTAATCTACCTGATAATTCTACAAGGATTAAAATTGGTTCCTTATTTATACCATTTCATTAGATTTAATATGACCTACTGCACAGTATCTCCAGCTCCATAGCAAAGAGCAGATTGCCTTATAAATAAAAAAACTCTTGCTTATTAATATATTATGAGCTTGTCTATCCCTCACTGTAGTCAGGAAAGGCCCTAGGGACCTCTGCAGATTCAATGCAACTAATGGCTATACTTGCCTCTTCTGCATGAGGATTGGGAAGGCAGGGAGCACCCCTTGTCTGCGTGACAGCTCCAGGGCACGGTGACAGGATGGACTAACAGACAGCCCAAGTTACAATACCTCCCACGTACCCCGGCAAACACGCCACCCCTTGAGCAGCTGGACCTACAAGTGTGTGACATGGTCATCACACCTTTGCTGTGTTGGAGACATTGAAACTGCTCATCCCAGGCTTCCACCCCCCCTCCAAAAGATGAGCTGGACACTGGCAGGGGCATGTCCCATCCTCTTCCTCAGCATTTTGGGTATGGCCAAGGTGTCTTCAAGTAACATCTGGCCAACTCCTGCCTCTCCCCGGCTCTACAACCACTGAAAAGGCTAGAGGGTAGATGGCTCCTTCACAGCAACTGTGATGAACTCTTGCAAGCTGGGAGTACTTTCTGGGAAATTTGGGGTGAATATATGATAATTTTGTTTCTTCTGTTTCCTCCTCATGCTGCTTCCTGGCTCCTGGACCCTTCTGCTATAGCTGGGGCTCCCCTAGGTGCTCAGAGAGGATAAAAGAGAAAGGCAGGCAACTTCAACTTTGCTCTCATGGAGCTCCTGGTCCCACCAGTTTATCTTTGCTTGATGTGAGTAAATGGGCCACAAACTAATTGCCAGGAACCTATCGTTACTTGAGTTTCAGAGATGCTGCTGAAGCAGCAACAATTTCTCCTCTGCCAAAGAGGTTCCTGACATGGCTCCATTCTCCCTGCACTTTCTTTGGGGTCCCAAGTTTGCAGTTCCTCTTCATTCACAGCAGAAATGTCAGTAGATAGGATGTGTTGTGGTTTTGGTCCCAGGGATTGTAGCTAGCAGCAACTGGGGAAACAGAAGGTCAGTTTCAGCCATTCAAGTAAGGTCTAGCACCTGCTGCCAGCCCATTAAACAACCTCAAATACACTATCCCTTTTTAAAAATGAAGGTGATGTTGATTCTACTTCACTAATTTTGCCATGCTATCTTGCCTGGAAGATATTACTGGTATTTTAAGTGAGGTAACCCTGTAGCCTAGATAAATTGTGCCCATATCCAGTGTCTGCACTGCATGGGCTCTGCAATAGTCCTTGCCCAACCCAGTGCTTGTACTGCTGTAGGTGGTAGGAAGCCATATGGGCTTTTACTTTCTCTGGTTTTGCTCTTAGCAATGTGAGGATGAGGCAGCTTTTAGATTATACACTAAGAGGTCTTCCCCAAACCAGCCAGAGGGCTTCATGGAGGACACACATGCTCACAAGTCAGTGTTGGTGCTGCAGCAGAGTTGAAGAGCCAGAGCTAACGTGCTGCTGCAGCAAGCACAGAGATGACTGTTTGGCAGAGGGATACTCCTAGAAAACTGTGCAGAGGCAGGATTTCCTACCACTAATCCACAAGGAAACCACAGGTGTTCCCATCCTGCCCTACCCTGTGGATCCAGGCTCTGAGCCTGTCCTGGGATCAGGCTGCCCTTCACAGCAACTTCAGACTGGTTTGTTTGGAAAGGCAGAACAGAATTGCTTTTGAAAACAGGGCAGATGGAGGACCAGCAACCCAGAGCAGGGAGTAAAAAGGAGTAATTTCCTCATATATCATATTTTAGGGACATGGTTTAGTGGGACTTGGCAGTGTTAGATTTACAGTTGGACTCAATGATCTTAAAGACCCTTTCCAAGCTAAATGATTTTGTGATTCCTTTTCCCTTCTGCCCTTCCAGCATTTAGCTGGATAATTACTTGGGAAAACAATTTCTCTCTAACATGGAAGAAGCAAACCAGGTGCCTAAATACAGCCATCCACTGCCACTTAGACACCCAGGAACATACGACCTATCTGCAGATGGATTGGCAGAAGGTAACAGATAGGAAATCTACATCCTTTGGAATATGCAAGTTTTAGATAGCAGAGATATCCCAACACATACGAGGCTTTAGGCACCCATGTGTATATGTGAGTCTCACCTTTAAGTCTGTCTCTGATTTATGTGGCTAAAGCTTCTTTTGGATCCTACCTCAGACCAGATCAGGAAACCATTTTGCTATTAGGTGAATTCCATCTCTTGAGTGTGCAGCAAGTGACGCAAATAAAATGTTTGCAGCCTTTTATCACATAGTACAGTAAAAAAATCCCTATTTGTTCTTTCACTGTGCTCCTGAGTCAGGCTAATAGAGTGGTAGGATAATTATATCAGACTACATTTTTCAATTAGAATATCATTATTACCTCACAGAAAATGACTAAATTATCTAATTTTATTCCACAAGTCTGCAAACACTCTTCCAATTGTCATCAAAATAATAGCAATTAAGTTTCTGCAGACATCTCTAAGAGTGCATAATTAATGGCTAACAAGTCCAATGCCAGTTTAGATCAGTTGTCTTACTAGAGTAAGTTCTGATGGATAGATGTAAAATGGGATTGATAAAATAATCTCTTTAGTTGGTATAACTCTTGTTATTATTCTTACTTGTACCATCTCTATCATAAAAAGAATAAAGCCCCAAATATATCTAGTAAATGTGGTCATGCTACTGGAAAACTTTGCATTTGTAGAACTCCATAATAGTGACTTGTAAAACTCTACAGCAGTGACATGCAAAACTTACAGGTGAAGCTAAAGCCGTGCACAAATACAGCCAAGTGCAGCTTGTTTTTGGAAGTAAACCTGTGATCCTAAAGCTACCTGGAAGCTTACTTTAAAAGAGTAGCCCAACTTTTAAATAGGTTTCTCCTACTAAAGTCATTGGGAAGAAGTGATGAGTGACTGAATTTGAAAGTCTGGCCTGTCTTTTAAGTAGGTATTTTAACCGGGATTTATCATCCTAGTCTTTGACATTTTGGTCAGTGGAATTTCTTCTCTATAAAAGTGTGCAATATTTTAATTGTAGAGATTGTAAATGCATCTTATCCTCTGATACTGCAGGATGCAAAAGAAGCACTTTACTGACTGAAAAAATTGTCCCTATTTTTATGTTGAAATTGTCATAAAATTTAGAGGAGATTGTTTAGTTTCTCTTTGGTTATAGAGTGCTTGATTGAGTCACAGTGATCTCTGTTTATGTGTCCTTGAGCCACATTCATCTCAGCAATCTATCTTATTTTATGGTAAAAACGATTATCCAGATAGGAACTAAGGAGACACAGAAATAATGAGATACTTTGAGATGATTGTATAAAAAACTAAGATTAAAAACCTTCATGATTGCTAGGAGACAATTCTTGGAGATTTGTTTCAGCTTTTTCTGCTTCAAGGCTTGTTCAGACCTTCAAAGGTCATGGTACTTCAGCTAGAAGCAGCTTCTACCAAAATACTTTTTTCTTGTGGGATGGGTTTCGTATTCCTTGTCTGAAGTTCTTAAAAATCTATTTTTTAAAATAAAATAATAGTCCAGATAAAATCCTGTTCATTAAGAAAGTCTTGCTATCTTGGTAAGCCTCTTGTTATTCTTCTTCCCAGATGAGATGTTTCTCTTTGCAAATGGGTTTTCTTGGGCTGTGGGAAGGTCTTTCCTTCTTCTCTCAGTTTTCTTCATCCCTTCCTTCAGGAGCTGTTTCTTCTTTCCAGAATATTATTATGTGCAATATCCTCCTGCTACAGCTCCCCATTTGATTCTGTATCCTGGAAAATAATGATAACGAAAAGAATGCTATTTAGTCAAATGCTTTCTGAACTTTAATGAAAACATTGCTTTTCTAGACAAGAAGTTTTGGAGACACAAGTCCAGCAAACAGCACAATAAACACCGTGTGTGGCAGTGACGTCGTAAAACCTTTGGGTATAAATTTTTGACATTCCAACTCTTGCAATTAATCCATGGAGTTACAGCAGCAGGATGTATTATTTCTTTCTCTTCTGATCTTATTCAATGGCCTCTTTCCTTCTTACAAAGTAAATTATGTTACCAAAGAGTACAAAGAAGGTCTTTCAGCTTTCAGCTCCTTGTCCTTTCCCATCTCAATGTAAATTTCCTGGCAAAATATGAAGATAGATTTCACTTAAAAGTGCTTTCAACCCTGCTACTAGTAAATCTTCCTTGGAAGGACACTAGGTGGATAAAACTTCGCTCTTTGGCATATCAGTTAAAAAAACCCCACGCTTTTCCTTTCAAGGATGAGGAGTGGGAGGGTCTCCATGCCCATTCCTGGGCTGAAAGCATAAGCCACTCTTGGGACTTGGAAATCTGGATGGATTCTGTGTATGGATGAGATTTTCACAAGTGTTTTCAGCTCCAGATTGCCTTGCATGGGGTTGACAGGTGGCCACTGTCATAGCAGCAAAACCTGGAAAACAAAGAAATTTTGGGAGACAGAGAGCCACCCAGCAACTTTACCCAAAGCCCCACACAGTCCTGGTACCCCTCTGTTCTCCTAGGTCACCCCACAGAAGCACGTCCAGGTTCCAGCTCATATTGTTATTCTAGTGTTGTTGGCAGGCAGTCAGTGCATGGGGAGAGGAAGCCTTATCTACAAGGATCATCTACACTTCACAAACAGGAGCCTGAAGGGGGCATATTACTCTGTGTTAGTATGGTCATGAGATGGGAGTGTAATTCACCTCCAGATTGTGTGTAGTTGTCTGAATGTTGGTGTCCACCTGCCAGCAGTGTCCAGAGAGAAATTTTTAGCTGACCAAAAGCATGTGCTGACTCATGGTGACCTGAATCCCACCACAGACTTCTGGAATTGCTGCCCCAATAAGATAGTTTGAAAATACAAGACACCTTGTGGATGGGGTTGCCATCTAGTGTGCTCATTGTAGTGGACATGGTGCTTCCCCCAAGGGCTGTGCTGAAGGAATTTGGAGCCTAACCCAAGTGCAAGGGAACATGGCTTATTTTCAACATGTCCCCATGCTTTTGAGTGGAGTTTCATTTGCAGCACAGTAAAGCTGTGTACCAGCAGCAGCAGCTTGCCAGCCAGGTGTTGAGAATTTGCTTTTGTATCTGGATGCCATACAAACACCTCTACACTACCTATACAGACACTTAGTCCTCCCCTATGCTGTCCAGAGTCAACCTTTGAGCATAGTGCCACCTGGTGAGGCTTAAGATTCTCGTGCAGCCCGAGCAAATAACGTCACATCTCACTGACAAATCCTCCAGGACAGTTAAAATTTAAACTCGACTTAGATGCCAACACATCTCTGAAGTGGATTTTCAGCAGGAGAATCAAATATAGGCCTAGCATTTCACCAAAATGAGTCTGCTTGTACGTGTCAGCCAGAAGCCAAATTTACTACAGCTTCAAGATGAGTTGGTTCCAGACCCAGATTTCACCCAGTGTCACTAGGTCAAACTTAGACCTATCTTTTGGCATCTTCAGCCCAGAATAGAGCAGGTTCTTGAACAGATGCAAAGGGAGCCCCAAACACTGGGTTTGTTATGCTATGCCAATACAGCATCAGCTGCCTGGAGAGCTGCTGTCACCTCCTCTTTGTGAAGGTCGATCTCAGGGTTTCCAGGGAATCCCCTTGGGCTCTTGCTCAAACAGAAACTGGGTTGGAAGGAAACATCTCTGTTGAAGAAGGTGTTTGCTTTACAAAGGGCTTAGGTCCTGCTCTAGATGCCACCTACTCCAGCCATGAGACAGTGCTCTGTTTGTGGAAACCTGCGGCTGCGAGAGACCATGGGGCTGGCTGCCACCGAAGAACCTTTCTCACAAGCATCCCGTGAGCTCAGGCTCCCACTTTGAATCTCTTGGCTGCAGTCTTGGAATAAGCCCTAAGGGTAAGTGATGGAGATCAGGAGTTGGTGGGGTGAGTCCTAGTTTATGGGGCTTCAAGGGTCTGCAAGATTTCATCTCCCAAAGCAGAGATTTGAATATGCACCTATATAAATGGATAGAAGGAAGAGTAATTTATCTTTTTTTGGGGGGACTCCAGCAGCTCCTCCCTGACTTGGCCCTACAGAAGACAGAAACACAAATTTAACCAACTTTCCTGTCTGGGCAGACTAGAGCGGTGGCATTGGGATCCAGACTGCAGATACCTAAATGAGACTGTCAATGGTACGTGCATCTACGTACAGCATAGGAACTCACATCACAGGGCAGACCTAGTCAGTGTAAGAGCAGTTCAGATAAATATAGGCTTCTTGAGCTGTTTTAGGTGCCCTCAGTTACCCAGGACATCTTTGCAACACTGACAGATATGAGACAGGACTGGACCTACAGGACACCCACACCCTTCTGGCCTGGTGGCCTTAGGTCAGGCAGGATATATTGAGCATCCCAAGAAGGACCAGATGTCTGATTTAGGCAACTACATCAAGCCACCGGTCTTTCCAGACCCTGATGGAAGTTCAAAAGTAGACAACTCCACTGGAGATTCCTAACTCCGTACATCTCAAAACTGTACTGTACTCCATCCTAACTTGTTTGTAGTCATTTAACTGTTCAGTGATATTCCTGTTTGAAATTCCCTCAGCAACTTTTCTTGTTATCATTCACCATAATTACTCTGAACTCTAAACAAATGGTTCTGTTTCCCATGAGTTAAGGCTACAAATAAGGATTTTGATCCTTATATTCAGGGTGTTTTCAGTTCTATTGAATAGATACCATTTCAAGTATGGTTGCTGTTCTCCAGCTGAGGAGGATGGATGCACTGACAGGTGGCAAAAAGCGCACTTTATGAGTAAGAAAATGAAATAAAACAAATGAAAACACTCAATGTTTTCTTCTGTTGTCAGTGGAACGGTATGTTTTATTATGGCTGTATGCAATGGGAATATTAGTTCTGATCTGCAGAAGCGCAAATTAAACTGCTGATTTAGATTGTATTTCATGCATAGTAACTTTACAGGCTTTGAATTTTTTTTTATTGTGTGTAAAACCTTTATGAATTATAAGCCTTTTTTGTCAACTATATTTTAGAAGTGAGGGGTTTATTCCTGCTATTACATTAAAGGAGGCATTTTGGTGCTAGGAGAGTTTAGCATTTTATTCAGCTGTGATAACTTTCCTTTATACTCTACCACAAAGCTCAATTAAGACAGAAATGTTCACTAGCTTTATTATGCCCTTGTGTGAGGAGCTAATTATTTTCCCCCCACTTAATTTTTCAGGGATTCCTAAAGGATTTACAAACCCTACACGTTGTATGCACATTCTGTAGTGGCATAAACAAAGAATACATGGGCCTCAACATGAGCTTCAGCTCTTATACTTCTAGTAATTCCCCTTTCTCCTACTGCAGGTTTCAAGAGCACTGAAATTTCTCAGTTACTGTTCTGGGATTATGGGTAAATTTTGCTAACTAAGGAAGTAATTTAATTAGTAACTTTTCAAACACCAGCATTTTGTTGTAGTCTGGCTTCCCATGGAAACACACTGTATGTGTTTGTGTATCTTTGGGTCTTGTCTGGTTGCTCCCTCTAATAAATTTTGATACCACTTGATGATTTCAATCAGATTTGATAGAGTAATTGAAGACTCAGAGGTACAAGCAAATGAGATAAGGACACTTAGCCCATCGTTTGGATTTAGACAGTGGCTATGGACCCAGGGAACACCCTTGTAATTCCCCAGGATTATCTCCCATCATCTGAGGCTGGAGGCCTGCAGATGTCCTCAGCCACAGCTGGTACCTTTAAGTCTCATGCTTTCTGAGCAAAGCAAATCTCTGCTTGCATGTTGCGTGTTTAAAGTAGAAAAAAAAGAAACCCTTTAAGTAACAGGACAGAAGGAAACCTGCAACAGGAGGAATTAACCCTTACTACACTTCATTAAAGCTGCTGTCCATATAGATCCTCCAGCACATTTCATCCTTTATTTCTCTATTCCTTAGGCCTAGATTACATTATGATAAACTGTCTTGAGCAAGGAGAAGTGTGAAGAAGATAGATAGTCTGATATTTTCTCATCTTCTACCTGCCTCTTGGGCATTGACCAGATAAACTGATGCAGAGACCAGCAAATAAACCTCACTTCCCTGGGACAGTCTTGTAAGACAAAGCCAAGGAACTGAAACAGCCACAGCAGCATGCTTCACGCAGCTCTATAATTTATCATGACAGCCAGACATCTCCTCAGCGTTGTGTATGAGAAGAAAGCTACTGGTCTGGTCTTCTGTGTGTTGGCAAGCTAAAACATACCTCAGTGTCTGCCCTGCATTGAGCTCTGCAGCTTCTGAACTATTCTGGGAGATGGAGACAGTCACCTACTCACTTTCATGGCCCAGTGGACTTTGGAACCAGGATGAGATGGTTTGCAGCACTTGTAGCCTCAGTATCTTCCTAAGGATACCTAAAATTCTCCTTTAGACTCACTAGAATCAAACAGTTTAATGCTACCCCAAAGTGTCACTGTCAACCCTAGATGCACTTGCCACAGGGACTCTTGGTCCCCATTATTTTTTTCATGGTCTTCTTGTGATGACTGAATGTTATAATTTCTGGGGTCCTTACAGGTGATCATTAAAATGTTGATAAGTTGGTATTGATGATTGATTCTACTGCATAAACAGAGTCTTTCTCAACAGGTAAGTACACTTTTTAAACTCGAACAGTGGAAAAAATTAAATGCACACTGCATTTCATTTCCACGGTCTGTTTATTTTTCCATATATAATGACAATTTATAGGAAAAAATGTAGCATTCCTGATTAGATACAGAGTTTAAGAAAACAGTCAGAGTATCCCAGTTTGAAGAGCAAATTAACATAGGAGATGGGGTACAATTTGTATGTTGGTTTTGACTTCTGAGTCATCAAGTTAGGAGAAAGTCCTGTGACAAAAGTATGAACCCTGTATGAAGGGAGAAAATAAACTGGAAACAAATAGAAACTGAAAAGGAAAGATGGCATCCTTGCAGGACCCTTTCCCTCTCCACATTAATCATTAATTAGCTGGGAGAATCCATGTCAAGATGCATCTTCTTCCAAAAAGGCACCTGGTGGAAGAATCCCAAATGCATGTTTTGGAGGAATGTAGAAGTCCCTTCTGGTCTGAGATGTGGCCCATGTTTTAGGAAACTGTGCTCTGCTTGATGGCAGCATCACAGATTCCCGTTGTTCAGCTCAACCCAGTGAGTCCAGCAGCACACAGCAAGATCTGCACACAAGCTAGAAAGCTGTAGGTAAGAATGTGTGACCACTGTTACACAACCTCAGCAGCCACAGGCAGCCCAAAACTTGTCTCAGACCTTTGCTGAAGGCAAGAAACAGCATCCCAAAAGAAGGCAGTAACATTGGAGGTAACTGAAATCCTTACTGAGGTCCCAGGTCAGGCACTGGAACAACTGTGGGAAGAGTGACTCTCTCTGGTGGAAGAAGGAGCTTTATTAGACTGCAGCAAAGAATAAAAACAGAGAAAGACAAGTTGTCAGCTTTGGCCATCTGGCCATCATGTCCTAGACTTTTCCTGCTGCATCTATTCCATCAGCAGTGGAGAGCATCAGAGTCTTCCAGAAGCGTCTCCTCGCTCTCTTCATTGACTACGAAGAGGAGCTGGTTCCCTGTTTCAATGCTCAAGTAAACCCCTGCACAGGTGAAGACACACTAGCAAAATTCCTCCTTTTCTCCTGAAATTATCTTGTTTTATTGCTGCAGAATCAACTCGAGTTGGTCTTTTACCCTACTGCATTTGCTGATGCCCCATGTTCTGCATTTAACACCTTCCCTCTGAGCTACTGCTACCTCTTGACGTGGAACTGATGGCTCATGTGAGTGCCAAGCTGTTGGTGTAAGAGACCAGAGCTCTTCTTTGATCCGTTGCTTTCAGTACTGATATTATTCATCATTTTATCAAAAAGATCTAAATAGTATTAGGTGGTCTCCCCACAGTGCCTCGCCCTGCAGCGGGTCTCCTTGAACTACACAGCCCCCTCTGAGGTTTCACATTGTGTGTGAAAGATGTGAAACCAGAAAAGCAAAGACACCAGCTGCATTGCATGTTGTATGTTAAAACTTTGGTTCAGACTGAGCAGGCATAGGGCAGGCAGCGCTGCAGGTGCAATACAAGCTTCCAGGCTGTTTGGTGTTGCCTGTGCTTAGAACAGGAACGTCTGGAGAATGATGTAGCCTGGAAGAGCTCAGTATTTTGCCTCTATCATTCTGCTGGAAAATGAAAAACAGGCAGTCACATAACCCTGTGATCAGTGCTTTTTCCACTGCACATTGCCACACGCAGCAGAGAAAAGCACAGTGTAAACACCAGCACATGACTGTGCATATGCACACACATTTTGCTGACCCAATGGCATGCAAAGTTACCTGTCAAACACCATCCTTTTCCTTCTCTTGGATGACCAAGAGGTTTAACACAGCCAAATGCCGGGTCCTGCACTTGGGGCACAACAACCAGAGCTACAGACTGGGAGAAGTCTGTCTGGAGAGCTGCCAGGAGGACAGGGACCTGGGGGTGTTGGTCGACAGCCGACTGAACATGAGCCAGCAGTGTGCCCAGGTGGCCAAGAAGGCCAATGGCATCTTGGCTTGTATCAGAAAGGGTGTGACCAGCAGGTCCAGGGAGGTTATTCTCCCTCTGTACTCGGCACTGGTGAG
>WAAB01024703.1:31900-67616 GCA_013389865.1 Piaya cayana
GGAAAGGGTCATTGGGCATTGGAATATGCTACCCAGGGAGGTGGTTGATTCGCCTTCCCTGGAGGTGTTTAAGGCACGAGTTACTGAGGTCCTGAGGGACATAGTTTAGTGTTTGGTGGGAATGGTTGGACTTGATGATCCGATGGGTCTCTTCCAACCTGGTGATTCTGTGATTCTGTGATTCTGTGACCCTAGTGTGGAAGCCTTTTTCTTAATGCAAGACCTTCAGCACTAGGAATGATATTGGCAATGAACTGTGCAAACTTGACAGATGAAAGCAGAATTGTTCCTCCTGAGCCAGAGTAGGCACTTTGTCAGCTCCCTGATGCTGACTAACAGAGCAGGTAACCTTTTCTTTGTGGAGCCTTTCTGAAAGGATACAAAATACGTATCAATCTTTATTAATGCCGTCACTCCTCCCTCAGAGGTGCTCCCCCTCAAACCTTTTTTCTCTTGTACAGAAACAAAGGCTTTCTAGAAAGGGATACTGCATCTATACTTAGACCAGAGATACCAAATTGACATCAGCAGATGAGAAGGCAACCTAGCAAGTAACCACCTAGCAAACAGATCTTTGCCAGTGTGACAGAATATGTATAAAGTAGCCAGTGGTTAAGGTTATAAATGTGACAGTTTGCAAAGTGCTTTGTTAACTGCACTGATAGGAAAAGGGGTGATGTGTTTTAACCCCAGTCTGCAACTAAGAACCACACAGCCTCTCACTCACCCCATCTTAGCAGGACACAAGAAGGGAATTGGAAGGATAAAAGTGAGAAAACTAATGGGTTGAGATAAGAACAGTTTAATAATTGAAATAAAACCATACATAATAACAATAACAACAACAACAGCTTGCAAGGAAAAGGAGAACAATGAAGAGAAACAAAGAAACCCAAGAAAGACAAGTGATACAAATGAAAACAATTGCTCATTACCAACTGACCAATGCTCAGCCAGAGCCCAAGCAGCCGTCTCCCAGCCAGATTTCTCCCTAGTTCATGGGCTGAGCATGAAGTTATCTGCTTTGGAACATCCCTTTAGACAGCTGGGGTCAGCTGTCCCAGCTGTGTCCCCTCCCAGCTTCTTGTGCACCTCCAGCCCCCTCGCTGGTGGCGCATGTGAGAAACAGAAAAGGCCTTGAGACTGTGTAAGCGCTGCTCAGTGATAACTAAAACATCCTTGTTTCCAGCACAAATCCAAACACAGCCCCATACAAGTTACTATGAAGATATTTAACCCTACCCCAGCCAAAAACTGCACAGGGACAGGCATAAACTACACACAAAAATGAACCAAGTACTTACCATTCACTACTGACTCCTGTTTGGGATTTTGTGTTTGGTTTTTTTTATTTCTAAAATAAGAGATTGTGAGGGAAACGTCTTCCCCCCCCCCCTTCTGGTACAGTCACAGATGTGTGGGTCCTTTGCTTCCCCCTGCTGACACCCTGAAAAGGCGCAGGATGGGCTGTGGCTCCAGATAAACGTGGGAGTGGGGAAACTAATGAGGATAGGCTCTGCCAGCAAGCGTTCCCCCAACCCAGGGTTCTGCCTCCGAGAGGTGTGCAAGCAGGTGTGCCAGAAGGGATAAGAGCAACTGAGCCTCCCCGTCCTTCACTGCCTGCACACAGGATCCCGGGGAACCGTGTGGCTTTGGGGTCCCACCAGAAAGGGCTCTCCCAGCCAGCATTCACTGGAGGTTGGACTTTGCAGCTTCTCTGCCCACTCTCCCACATGCCCAGGTGAACAGATTTGGCACCCGCAGCTCTCTCAGGTAAGAGGGATTTGCTGGGAAGTTAATGATGTGCTGGGGAAAAAGCCAGTGTGGGGTTTTGTGGTTTGCTAGGACGAAATCGGCTCTGGAAGTGGACTTTGCTCTGAATATTTTAGAAAAATAAGAAGAAACCATTCCTTCTAGAAGTCTTCAGAGAAGAGATCTTTCTGTAGGGGGGCTTGCTGGACCACATGCACCTACTCTGTCCCAGCAAGACTCTCCAGCAGCCAGGACTTGTTCAGTGGGAACTGGGGTGTTAGGAAGCCCCAAGGACTCTGCCTGCTGTGTTCATCAGTACCGAGTGGGGCACCTGAGGCTAGGAGAGGGCAGAGGTCAGTTTGAGCAGACTGAACAGCGTAGGACAAGCGTGGAGGTGGCTTTTGTTTGGGGCCAGTGTGAAGCTGCATCTCGGCTTTGCTATGGGGTTAAGGACGCACCAGGCAGTCAGTGCTCCTCTTTTTTTGACTCATGTTACCTTAACATTTAAGGTAAGAATAACGGCTAGAAAAATAGTTCAAAGCTAAAACTGGCTGAAATAACAAACAAACTAGAATGGAGGGTCTGTGCTACAGAGACTTACCACTGCTGCTTGTCAGGGACAAGGAAAGTTACAATGATGTGATGCACGGCGTGAATGCCACATGGGTAGTAATCAGTACTCGGGGGCAGATCTGCCCATCAGCCACTGGCAGAGAGGACATGGAATGTGCTGGACAGGCCGAGGGATGCACAGCGATACTGTGGCTCTGCTGTGCTTAGGTTGCAGCCTGTCTCCCTGGAAAGTGGCTGTGTGGAGAGGCCTCAGCCGACTGCAAGCGGTGCAGAAACTCATCTCTAACACAAGAGCAGGTCTCTTCGCTTTGGAGACATGACCCCAGGGAAGGACTAATGGGAGCAGCTCCAGAAGCTGGCTTTGGTCTTTGACCTTTTTTTTTTGTTAAGCTGTATCTGTTCTCAACTCACCAGCAAACCAGTAGCGGACACTGTGTGGCAGGACATCTGCCCTCCCTTTGCATGCCACCAGCTTTCATGCTGCACCACTCGCAGTTTCCTGTGAGTTTCAGCGATAATTTCCCTGTCACAGCTGGGCAGCAAAAGCATTCCCCAGTTGCTGAACTTTACTTTAGCATTCTCATGCATTGGCTCACAGGAAAATATTCGTCTTTAATTTAATATTCATCACAGCAGCTTCTGCAGAATCACTGAAGGGCTGGGGGAAAGGGGCAACACATACTTATCCAGCAGACATAGTGACTTCTCAGAGAGATTAGTCAGTCCTGTAGGAGTCAACATCAAGACTAAGGAAGGACTGAAAGTATCACCTAGAGGTTATGTGTGTTGTGTCCCGTGTGAACACGTTTTGTGTGCAGCCATCATAAATCTGCTTCCCTTATCCCATTTGTCAAAACTGCACACAGAGCGCTCAGATTCAGAGCCATTTCTGGGCTCCACCAGTAGATGGTGAAATGCTCTCAGATACTCAGTCCTCCATCAGCTTGTCTTTTTTCCTCTAGTGTAAAATAACTGTAAATTTAGACAAAACATGAGTTTTATCCTCTGCTTATGGAATACAATATTCTCAGCCACGCTCAATTCTGCTCAAGATAATCTGGTATTCAACCAATTATTAATATGACATTGGTTTTTTTAACATAGTTTCTGTAAGAATTACTGCTAGAAAAGTAATTGCAGACATCAACATTTACAGAAATGTTTACTGATCCCTGCATAATTTAGGACATATTTATCAACAGCCAATGGCACATGCAAAACGAATGCCTGTTTGTGCACTTTCTAGGAACAAATCTGCACCAAAAGTCTTAACGTTAAAAATGAGTATGCAATTTGTTTGTGGAACCTAACAGTTTCCCTTCCTCCTTCCTGTTTTCCCTGAGCATGAAATACTGCTCATTTCCTTCTTTAAAATATTTGTTAGTAGTTGCAACCCAAAGGCACAGTATTTGCTCTCCTGAAGAAGGTTTGGTGGCCAGGATGAGGAATATGCACTCCCCAGAGGTCAGGCACTTGTACGTAATCTCCATTCCAGTCCATCATTTGGTATTGACAGAGATGTTCATTGGGATTTGCAAGGCTAATTACAGCAGTTGCATCCACCCATCAAACGAGGTTGTGGCATAGTATGAAGATGAGAGCTAGAGAAGGAGATCTAAAATTCATGAGACACCTGATGCAATGATGAACACTAGAAACCTGGACGTATATGTTGGCGGCTGGATGCTACACACAGGTGTCTCAGCATGGGTTACTGACATGGTAAGATGTTCATGAAAGCCTGTCCCTGCTGTGTGCTTGGCTGCTCACCAACAGGTAACACAAAATCTGTCTCTATTTCTACCACTGCCAGGAAATAAAAACTGCAATGCCAATGTGCAAGGAACAAATCCCATTCCATTCCTCAGGGCAGCAGAGTCTCCTGTGCTGCTGCAGCTCATGACTTTCTGGGCTTTCAGGAGGCTCCCAGGAGGCAGCCAGCTCTACTCAGAGACATCTGATACGGTTTGGACGTATTGGCTAGGTGTTACATATTTATCTTCAACACACAACTGGGGCCCTGGGGTCCCTGTCAGGGTTTGGACCAAATTATGCTCTGCATTGCATGATGAGAAATCCCACCAGGGTAGGTTTGTTGCTGAGAATAGAATGAGGCTGAGCTTAAAATATTGCTCTTTGACTATTAGGAAATTTGTGGCTTAGGAAATTTGAAGAGGCTAATTTGAGATGTGCAGAAATGCAGATTCTCCCATATGAGCCAACCTTCATCTATCACACAACAGTTATTGGTGTTGAACCTGGCCAAAGCCTGAGGCTTGAAGCATGTTTTTTTTGTGTGTGTGTAGGCAAGAGCAGTCTCCCATGAATGCTGCATGCTACTGAACTGTATGGTGCTGGCTGACGCTACAGATGCTTAGCTGCTTGCTCATCCCTCACCCCACCTCGTAAAAATTCTTTTTCACAAAGAGCTACTATCTAACCCAGCTACTAGTTTTATCAAAGCCATCTTGTTCTGGGCGCCCTGTGGTTTGCAGTTTTTATTCTATATTCCTCTTCAGAATCCTCCTCAATCTTAAAACTATTTTAAGCCTCTCCCCTCCCCTTTCCTTTAATTTATTTTTGCTTGCTAAGTAATTTTTGCAGAGGTTTGTATAGTGAACCATACCAGCCTTACTGGGTTTTCTCATAACATTTACACTTTGTCCTGCCCCAACCTCAATCACAGTCAAGATAAACTCTTTCATAGTTTTCAAGGAGACAGTATTAATATTTCTCTCCTAGCCATCTCGTGATCCTGAAGCTCTAGCATCACCAACGGGCAAGCCCAAAGCTGCCAGAAAGGATTCCTGACCCTGGATATGCCACATTCTGATGGTTGCTGTCTGTATTTGTGGATGCTTTGGGTTTTTTAGGGGGTAGTAAAAGCTTCCTGAAGTGCGTAAGTGACTCTGAGCCAAGATACTTAGTTAAAGGCACTTTTCCTAACTCTATTTGTTTCTCTATCCCCATAGACACCTCAAAAGGCGCTTCACAATGACTGCTGGCCTAGAGAAAGCCTGCCACCGGTGCATATCTAAAATTGCCAGCAACGGTAAGGCGATTCTGGTTGTAATTGCTTGCTGTACTTGAACAGCCCTGCAGCTAAGCCAGGTATATAAAGAACCTATTCTTTCTTAGACAGTTCTGGGCATTGATGGAACATGCAATAGTAGTTGCATTCCAACAGTATCTACCTTTCGACTACAGTAGACTAGTGTAAAATTTAAAAAAAATACCCCCAAATACCTAAATGCAAGATGCAGCAGAACCTAAGCAATGTAATGGGCTTGTCTTCTGTTTCTAATGGTACCCTACATACAATCCAGCAGAAATGCCTGCAGGAAAAACACTTGGCAAAGAGCAGCACAGCTAGCCTGGGCACCAACTCCCCAAGGAGCAATTCCTGCAAAGCAAAACTACTGTCAGCCTGTGTGTTGACACAGGGACATGAGATGGGGGACTCAGTATGGTCAGGAATAGCTGCCTTCCACCCAAAGCCATTTGGGGCAGGGTCTTCTTCCCTCTGCTTGCCCGTCCCCTAGCACAAGGGCCACCGCAGGCATTGGTAGCCCCCATAAGTGGCCACATGTTGTGGGTAGGAAGTGTCAGTGAGTTGAACGGAGGTTTTCACATGACAGTCCGTTCTCATTCAGGCTTCAAATCAACTGTTTCATCCCACTCAGAGTGGAAGAGGCTGAGAGGTGTAGTGAATCAATGGCTCCCGGGCTTGGTGAACCAGTTGATTCCTGCGCTCTGAAGAGCAATGCAGAAAAAAGATGACCTGGGCTGGGGGTCATGCAAGCTGCATGGAGAGGCGCAGGATAAACAGGCTTCAGGGGTAGGTTTTTGTGAGACCAAGGAAGCAGTGCCATTAGCAGGAGGTTAAAATCCAAGGGTTTTAAAGCAGCTTACTCCCATAAAATGCATTTCCTTTTCACTCCAAGTTGTGAGTGCCTTCTGCTTTCACCTTTAGGCAGCAGCAATTTCTAATTACGCTCAAACAGGAGAAGAAAACCCTTTGACCACTCATCATAATTGATACTTCACCCACACTAATTGCTGCATTTGCCAGTCCAGGGCTGCTGTCTTGGTGCCTTTCATACTCTTGCTTTTGGCTTCACTTGAAAGGCTCTCAAAGTTCAGAATGAACTTTTATTAGTAATTAAGTCCCTTAACCTCTTGCTGCCTTACAACCCTTTAGCAGAATTCAAGCCAGGGGGACAGACAGTCCTGATCTAGGTGTAAACCAAGCCCACTCACAGGAACCTGGGACAGGAAGGGAAGGAGAGGACAATTTCTGGCCCACTTGTTTGTACCCATCATTGCCCCAGGGGAAGGAGGGCTGAGGAGTAATGAACATCAAAGGATGTGGAGCATGCAGCCTTCTCATTAAACCCTGAAGTGTCCCTAGTAGTGGGACTGGGCTCGTGTGGGGTCTCTTGCTCCCCACAGAAAGGACGTACAGGGGGTATCTGGTCCCACTGGTGAACATCACAATAAAAAAGGCAAAAGGGATATTTTTTTCTGATTTTTGTTCCTACCAGTTACAAGCAAAATGTCATTGTTCCCTGTTGGTATTAAATTGCATCTGGGACTTCAACAGTGACAAAGAAAACAAATGATCTTTCTGAAATTTTTTTGGAAGAAAGGAATTAGTTCTGATCTCATCTATTCTCTAACTCCAGGAGCACCCTCTTGGGTACCCACAAAGTTACCCATGAGTAAGGAAACTCAGAAATACCATTTCAAGAAACCCATTATCTTTAGGTTTTCATTACATTTAAGTTCAAAATCACCTCAGCTTTAGCTATGGATCAGTTAGTGCATCCAAAATTGATTTTCTGTTCATTAAAATGCAAACCCTCCCGAAGTTCAGTGACACTTAATTTCACTTTTTCTCATCATCCTGTGTATATTTTTCAAAGAGCATTTCAGCACAGCCCCACATTCATATCTATGGTCTCCTGGTATTTAAATTACTCCAAAGAGTCAACCTACCTGCACAGCATCATTTAAATTCCTTTCATTCTTGATAGAAAAATTTAAGTATAGAACATTGGGGCAACCTTTAATTAACTTACCAAAAAAAGAAAAGAAAGCTAATCCACCACCCTAGTTCTATTCCAAAGCAAACTAGTAGGGTTTTTAATGTGATGCCTAAATCTTGTTTTAAAAGTACATCTGGAAATCAGTCACAAGGAGCCAAATCCAGAACACAGACAATGGCATAATTGTAGTTAGACTAACTAGAGGCATGGCATAAAATTTATACAAGCTATTCTGTAATATTTCCTGACCCCCAAAGCACCTATATCTACATCTACAAATAGCTGCATTTACATCTACATCCTTCCCATCTTGAAGATTTCCACCTCCTTACTCTACAGCATTTCTGATGAGAGCAGTGTTGTTGGTGTCAGTGGTGGAACCTGGAACTTAAACTTCAAGTGGCTTAACTGGGAGAAAAAGTACTGTTTAACTGTAACACAACATTGTCTGAGTAAACGGTGATGGCATGCAACAAGCAGCCAGTGGTCCTGATATTGGATTCAGTCTGAAAGTCAGTTCTATCAGACTTCCCCTGCCTCTTATGTTGGCTTTGTATGGGGCTGAAGACCTACATGGGAATGGTTGTTCCTTACACTGAATCCTCCAGCTGCTAAGTATGTAGTTTGGTCAAGGGATTACATTACCCCAGGGTTGGTATTTCTGCCATTTGACCCAATTTTCCATCAATATTCTATCAATATATTTTCTTGCTATGACACTTAGGCCAATGGACAGAGCAATCTTTGTTTCTAGTCAAGTCTCTGCCTTCATAGATCTTTGTATCACTCACAGGTCCTTTTTTGAGTGATCAGACCCTGCTGTTATTTTCTCTTATTTAGCGGTTGGCTAGACAAGCCGGACAGTTCTAATTCTTTTCCTTCAATGTCAGTTCATTTAGGTCTCTTCTGCATATCCCATCTGATGTGGTGACATTTTCCTGTCACTCAAGAGCCCAGAAAGACATGCAGTATCCACAGCCGCCAAACCCACGGCCAGGCTCATTCCCAGTCTGTAAAACATATGACCTTGATGCAAGTGGTTCCCCAGAGAGATCCAGAGACTTGCTTTGCCACTGCAGTACCCCTGTACCCTGCCTCCTTACTTGACTCCCTTTGAATACTGCAGGGAATGCCTGCAGATACTATGAAGGAATGAAAATACATGATGAAAATACAGATGAAAATATCCATTACTCATCTGCACTCTATCCTGTTATTCCACCGGTGCCCGTGGTGCTGTACAGCACACCGTGACACTGCTTGCTAAGCCATTCCACTACCATCTGCATCTGCCTCAGGGCACGATCAGTCTTTGGGCTGTGCCAACTGATTCATATCTGCTCACATCCAGACTACTGAGAGTGTGTACCCTTCAGAGTAGCATTCCCATGAGGCGTACAAAGGGAGTACTGTGAGTTTATACCCAGAGTTTTGGTCCTCAGCTTGCTCCTGCAGATTACTCCTGCAGATTGCTCCTGGGGCAACTACAGAATTTGTTTCAAAGCTGGTAGCATCTCATTTAAAAAAAAAAAATCTTTTTTTTATCAGGAACCTGACAGGCTATAGAACAAACAGCATTTTGGAGTGATGGTAATGTACACAACACTTCATTTATTATTTTATTTATTATCAGAGAGCTTGTCACACACTCTACTGAGTAGGTTGCACTACAGTCATATTAGCATACTACCTAAGAAGAGTGTGTAGGTTGAGATTTACACTCATAAATCACTTCTGAAAATCCCACAAGGATTCTTCTTACCTGAGGAGAAAGAAACTTTTCTCCATCTGCAAAGTAAACAGGGACAGTCTGAGCAGATTTGAAACTTCCAAGTGCTTAGAAAAATCATGGCTGCAAAATAAAGTACGAGGAGCCCAGAGGCGAATTGGTGTTGCCTCTCATTCTGCCTCCAGATGTGTCCCACACAGCAGAGGACAAGGAGAGGACGACTCACTTTCTGCATGCCCTGAGGCCAGGCACACAACTGTGGGTGGAAAACAAGGGAGTAGAAGAGAGGAGGAAAGCTGCATGCAAGTGGCTATGGAAGATATAATGGCTCTGGCATCAGGCAGAAGAGACACCATGATGTACAGCCATAATGTTTACAGAGAATTCAAGTTCATTTACTTCTGTGGGGAGATCCTGGCAGGAGTAACTCAGCTAAATAGCAGATTTATATCACCTGACTCTCCTGCTGGGCAGGAGACACAAAATCTGCACCTATTGATCTGATTTTTTGTGCCCACAGATTCTGAGGAATATGCAAGGTATACAGCCACTTGCTCTCTTCTTCCTCTGCTGTGATCCCAGACATGAGCTCTTCCCTTAACCCATTTGCTGCCACATTAGGACTCACTCGTTAATGCCTCCAGAAGCAGGACTTGACCAGTGGCCCACCACTCACGGTCCTGGTGGTACAGAGCAGGGGGCTCTCCTGACACCAGCTTCGCCAGGCAGATATCCTCTGAGCCATGCCCAGAAATGCTTCCCTCACCCTGTTGCGGTTCTGGACACTACCAGCCCTTTGTTCTGCTTTGTCTAGGAGTGGATCCAGGGGTTTCTCTGACCAGCCTGGGAGGCAATATCATCAATTTTAAAATTTCACAAGCCCCGCATGTGAAACCGCACAGATAGCAGCATCCTCTCTGCAGAGCTGAGCTACCCTGCGGCAAATAGCATCTTCTTGAGCAATTTGTCTTCAGACCAGAAAGGGGCAGCACAATCCAGACAAATCCAGGCAGAGAGCACTTGTGTCCTGACTGAGCAGCATTTCTGTGGGGAAAACAGTCTTTAGTGCTGCTAGAGGCACTGAAAGCGGCTGCGGAGCCCTGCCAGTTGTGCAGTCAATTGTTGAGAGTCTCACTTTGTTAAACATGGATCTGGAATCCTTCCCAGACTATGCATCTGCCCCTCCAATTCGAGACCTAAGAGGCTGTAGCTGAATGGGGAGATAATGAGTAAATACATTCCCAGCAACTGTATTGGGAGGGGAATTAATGAACAATCATCTTTTTCTCTTGAGCTCCAACTGGTCCCTAACTCCTGTTTCTCCCTTCCAAAATCAAGCTATTGGGTAGATGCTAGACACAAGCGAATGTAGGCACCTGTGTGCTAGGTTTGCAGCCCTTCCAAGCCTTCTGCAGAGCTGACTGCAACATGCCTCCAAGAGGTCAGATACATCTTGAGCTGCACAATTAAGAAAGTACATGATGCCTCCTCCTACCAGGCTCCTGAGTACTTGCCCATGCAGCAAAGACAGAAAAAGGAGGTGGCTACAAAACCACAAGCAGAGAGGTGACACTGCTCCCAGAGCTGTCCCATGATGACAGGACTTCTGGAAACATCAGGCAGTCAGTGTAACTCCTGCAGACTAGAACTGCACCCATTTGGATACCAGATAAATGAGTTGCACAGGCTGCAGTCACTATTTGCAGGTGATGTTTGTGGGTGTTTTAGAAGCCCAACTCAGCTACAGTAACATTGCTTTAAAATATGAAAATAATAGCCTAGATAATGTAAGAGCAAGAGGATCTAGCATGAAATGTGGCATGTAGTGAAAAGGGAGGCTCTAGGCAGAGTTGTTCTAATGAGAGGCTGTCAGCATGTGAAAGAGCTTAGTCAAGTGTAGGGCACTATTCAAGCAGAGGAAGAATTTGTGTACTGTGCAGTGTTCAAGAGATAGGAGAGCCTGAGAAAAATATGTGTGTGAGAGAGACCAGCCGATGGGGAAAGGAGGAGGGGGAGGCACAAAGGAACAGAAGTGCTTTCTTCAGCTCAAAATATCTTCAGTCTCTAGCAATTCATAGAGATAATAAACATGCTGCTTCTGAGAAAGAAAGATGTTTCTCAAGCACTGAAGTGTAAGGTCCTCGTTCTCTGCAGAGAAAACACGAGCAGCATGTGGGGGATGGTGTGTTCCCATGAAAAGTGTCTGCAAGTCAGAAAGCCTGGTGATCTGCCCTGAATTTTGATGCTGCTCCTATGTCCTCTGTCTCAGTTTCTTCTCCTGTAAAATGGAGGCAATGATATTTCCCTTTTTCCTCAAGGCACCCTGAGGGTGACGTTTTGGCAGTGCTGCAGAGTATCCCAGCGCAGCACAGTGCACAGGGTGCTGGCAGTGTCCCTGCTCCTGCGTGGAGAGGAGGATGCCATTCGCCTTGCAGAGGCTGCAGTTTACAGCCACAGGAAGCCATGGGATGTGGTTTGCTCGAGGAAGGGCTAGTCCAAAACCAACCCCAAATGCTCGCTTCAAGATATTTTTTTTCATAATTACCAAGGAGACATCCTACTCCTTTTCTTATCCATGCCCTTCTCATCCCCTCTGCAATCTATGCCCACCTCCACTTACTGTCCTTTTGCCTCCTTGAGGCATCGACTTTCAGATTGAGCCATTTGCAGAAGCACTCTACAGGGATGCTCACAACAGAATGCCCTCATTATGTTTTACCCTCATTTTGCAGGGCAGCATTTCACTTTAATATTGCTGAGTGCTCATGATAAGGCACAGAGGTGACAGCTCTTGTAAGACAGGCTGCTCACACTGCTCTTGATGCTATTATTTCTTGCTTTCTGCAAAGGTAAGTATTCATCCTCTGCAGTGTGAGGCTGTGCTGGGAAAATATCAGGGCTCGAACACGCCAGCAGCTCTCTGGGGAGTAATTAAGCACCTCAGATCTACTCATCTGCAGGAACAGTCTATGTACATCCCCAAGAGCATCCTTCCACGCAGCTTAAGTTGATCTATCCCAGTGACAAGTTCCACTCCTTGCAGTGGGGCTGTTGCCTTTGTGCTTGTGAGCTGAGCTGGGTCGGGGACTAAAAGCAGTCAGAAACTGAAATAAAGACAGTTTATTTAGCTACCAGTAACATCTGAGTGGAATGGCATTAAAGCTGCTATTCATTTAACAAACAGATACGGCTCATCAGTTGCCATGGATTAGCTGATGCAAAGTTACTTGTTACTGTGCAGTCACCTGGCAATGCCTCTGAAGCTCAGGCAGGCTAAAGCAGCTGTGGTTGAGTCCTTACCCTAGTAATAAGACAGCTAGAAGAAGGAGCAACAAAAGCAGCTGTCTCTCATTGCTTTGCTACTGATACAAAGACTAACAATGTACAAAATTAAAAAACAGAAGCTTGAGCTCTGGGAGGGTCTTAAAACATTTGCTGGTCCCATTATCTCAAATGCTTCACCATAAAGACGGTATTCCAACCCCACTGAGTGCACTGCATTTCTTGCCACAAAACTTTATAGATAAACAGCATCTGTAAAGCATTGGATGAAATGCTTGTTTATAAACTTCAACCAGTCCCAATAACACTGTCTTTTCTCCTTTACAGCATGCTTTATATTTGCTCTCCTTGCTTTCCTTGCCTTACCACTGTCCATGACTTTCACAGGTAAGCTGGCTACTAAAGCAATCTAAAAGTATAAACTTCCCGGCAAGTTAACAAATTGATCTGGTGGGAGAAAGGAGTTGGAAAGGTTAAATTTTTCAGTTGTTAAACTCTTGTGTTGGTATTTTAGCTTCAGACAGAAGCCCAGACCATGTGGCAGGGAGGAAGCGGTGCTTGAATTCTGACCCTGTTCGTATTAAATACCCCTCCAGTGTGTCTCACTTCAACAAATGACAGGAGTCAGGCTACTTGGTGACTTCACCGATACAGCTTTGTACCTCTCAAGGCTAGGATTTCTTTAAATTTAATGATAACTCTTAAATTACTGGTTTTGCATTTGCCATTAATTCTTTTTACCACAGAAACCTCAGACATATTTTAACTCAGTTTGGTTTTTTTTGCTGGCATATTTACTTCAGTTCCATTGCTGCTTAGGCTACCAGCACCTGGCAAAGGGCTGTTGGTGGTTTGGCTCTGTCTGTGAGAGGAAGATCAGAATCTGACACATGAGGAGATTTCATTAATCAGGATCCCTCTGTATTACAGCACTGCAAATATCTTAGAAGAGTAGGGCTGAAAGGGAAGAACAACTCATATAGGCTGCTATTTCTACACCTTTTTAAAAGTGAGACCTGACTTTTGGTTGATCTGTCTCTGTATAACCCCCCAAAGGCTGGATTTGCGAGTAACATTTCAAGATCAAATATTTAAGAAAGGGAAGGTAAATCCTTTGAGCTGCAGAATTTTATCCATTTTTAAATTGTATAAGGCTCTTTTCTTAAGCATCACCTTTTCCTTTCCATTAGCAGAGGTTTAAAAAAACCCCAACCAAACAACAAACCGAGCATTTTCTAAGACTTCATTGCTCCCTTGGGGCCTTTCACATCCTCCACAGGCGTTGCGACTCCCACTTGAGAAACATCAGTAGAACATCCCACCTCTGCTTTCAGACAGGCTCACATGCTTGTGGCATCCCTGACAGATGTCTGACCTGCCCTTGCTCGAGGAAATTCCACAGCTTCCCAAGGAGACTATTTCAGCTTTTTATTGCTCTCACAGACAAAATATTTTCCCCACATCCAACCTAAATCTTCCCTGTTGCAAATTAAACAGGTTACAGCCTGTCTTACCCACAGTGGTCACAAAGATAGATTGGTCACTGTCCTGTTCAAGAGAACTTTTGAACTGTTTGAAGGCTGCTATTATAACCTCACTCTATTACTCTATTACCATTTTTTTCCCAGAGATCTCAAAAACCTTCTTCTTTCAACCTGACCTCACAGGTCATTGTTTCTGTAGCTTTTTTCTTTGCATTTTTGCCTCTCTCTTTTGGTCTCTGGCCAATGTAGCTAATTTTTTTCTCTCTCAAAAAAAAAAAAAGAAAAAGAAAAAGAAGAAGAAACAAGACAGAATAGAACACAGGTCTCCAGCTGAGACCTGTGGAACGAGCAGTGCAGAATAATTAGTTCCTCTGTTTAACATGCAGGATTTCTGTAAACATACCTCAAAATGAAAGAATCGCTCTCTGCACCATCTCAATGGCTCCAGTTAGTTCATGATGCATCGTAAGCCCAGATGTTTCTTCGCAGTGCTGCTCCCTATCAGATATTTCATTTTTTTCTATTTACATTGACGTTTTCTCTCCCATGCACAGTGTTCAGTTTTATCTGCTGCCACCTTGTATATTTTGTATGTCTTTTTCGAGTATATTCTTATCAATTCGAATGTTAAGTCCTGTCCTCAAGGGACCTCACAATCATTCCAGGTGGGTGTCCTTGGGGAGTTGTTCACCTTCTCCATCATTATTCATGAAAGACGGTGCAGGTGAACTCCACATGCAGATGTTGCAGGCAAATTGCATCCCACCTAGATTTGGACAGTACACATCTGTATCCTAAGTACTGTGTGTTGTCCTTGAAGGCAGTCAAGACAAATGGGTGTTTCTGACAGTGGAAGTCCTACACCCTCTTTTAGGTGTCTGCACCGAGATAAGATGACTTTTAAGGGAGGCAGGACACCAAGCCTATTGGCAGGGATAGTTGGCCAAACCCACAAAATGTTCAGCTCAGGGTGGATGCTGCTTCCTTTATCTGTGGCCTTCTAAGTACCAGTGATGACTGTGGTAGGATACTGATTAGGATGTCCTTATTAGGAATTAGGGAGTTCTAATGAGGGATTAAGGAACAGTTAGGAAGTAGGGAAATGGACTGAACTGTTACATCTGAACACTTAGGCTCCTATGCTTAACCATGACTTAAAATTGCTACTTATCTCTTAAGAAGATTTTAGCACTCTCTTTTCCTTAGGCTGAACGTGCCTGAGCTGTGGAAGAGCAATGGGAAGGTATAGTTCAAATGGTGGTACAGTGTGCATGCATACTGATAGCCAGCCCTTTGGAAAATAATCCAGGGCTGGAATCTGACCACTTATAAAAAATATTTCCCAGGAATATTTCATAATATCTTTAAGATATGTGAGAAGTGGAAAGCATATGTTAAGATATTAGCGTGGAGCTCTGAGTATCTCCTGCATCAGATATAGAGCACATTTTTTTCACAGCTTACTAAAATTAAGAGATAATGTCACCATAATATAGTGGTGTCATAGAATATTGGTTTCTGGCACCTACATGTCTGCAAAAGCATTTTTAGGAAAATGTGATGTGAAGGAAAATGCAGATACTTATTATCCAAACAAAACTCTCTGATACTTATTATCCAAACAAAACTCTCTGATTTTTTGATACCATTCTGTTATCATGATCTTAGAGACTGTGAGATATGTTTAAATATTAACAAACAAATTATAATAATGTTTGTTAAAACTCAGAGATTAATAACTGGTGGCCCTGGTAATAACTACATGCTAACATTATACACTTTTAAAATTTGGTAGTACTGTAAATCACAATATGACTCTAGATACTTGGAAAGGACTCAGTACATTTTCCAAGCTTGAGACTTGTGACGTCACTTAAGCCACAGATTGTTTAGCAGCTTTCTAAATTTTACTGGTAGAGATGATCCCTTCTTTTCCACTAAACACTTCAAAAATAAAGAAAGCTACAGAAGGATATAGTCTTTTTTGTTTTAGTTTCCAGGACAGTGAATTATTGTTCCCAACACATTCTTGTACATTGGCCAGACTACCTTTATATACACTGTTCCCCAGGGGTTGCTAAATCATACTTGAAAGCTGATGACATCATTTTCTTGATAGGCAGTCTAAATTTTCCCCTGTTCAAATTTATCCCAGTACTACTCCTCATGCTCATATCTACACCAAATAATTCCTCAGCTATCACGTTCTCCCAACAGTTGTCTGAAACCTGTTCTCTTACTCTGTAACTTTACGTGGAAGCCAATCTTGGTCTTTAGGGGTTGCTGTTAACACAATCCTCCCTTGCATTTCAGTCCTTCAGCCACTGCTTCAGTGAGTTTCCTGTGATTTACTGCTATGCTTTCTGATAAAATAGTGCCTGGAAACAATTAGTTTGAGATAAACCCTCTGCAACATCTAGATCCTAGAAGTCCAAAGCCAGACTGAAGTCTGCACTAAGTGACAGCAGCTACAGTCTTCTACCAGGAACAACAGAAAATGGCCTTAAATGTTGTGTCCTCCACTTTCTGTTAGAGGAGAATGTTAGAAGGTGGTGAGCGGGCACTGGACACTAGATTACACTTTCTATAGAGCAGCCCTCCTTAACTATGGGAGGCACTTCATATTTTCAGCTACCTAATAAGAACAAATCAGGCCAGTGCTGTATGGGCTGTCATTCATCCTGACCCCTCATCACATGGCTAATCATGAGTCACAAGGACACTCAGCAGTGATGCATCATGGGCCATGCCACACTGCCCAGAACGGTGTCCTTTGAGAAGCTCTTATCCTGATCACTCACAGGTTCTCTTTCCACTTGGCTGGACCTTCTGTCCAGGATCCCACTGCAGTGCTGATCTGTAGCCAAGAGGTGAAATGTGCAAGTACCTCTGCTTCCCCAAGCCTACCATCTCTTTTTTTCTTTTGAATATTGTCAAATATTGCAAAGGTTGCTGATTTATTCATTTGAATGCATGCACTGCTGTGTGTCATGGTCATGTTTAACTACTCTTCACTCTAAACCACAGATCATTCTGCCTTACAGTGATCGTTGCATTAGAAGCAGAGTTTTGATTTCTCATAGTCCATGCAATAGTCCATCATTAAAAAGGAAAACATACCTAGTGCACATGGGAAAGAAGAACTAGCAGTAGATGCTGTCCTACTAATTTTAGTGCTCCCAAATAAATCAGGCATGTACTGTGTGTGAATTGATTGGCACATGATACGCATCCCTAGATTTTACTGTAACAAACATCAATGCCCATCTGCCAACAGCAAGTCTATATTTCCTGTTCACCCATATTGTTGTATTTTTTGAGCTACTACTGCATTACTCCTTTTCGCCTCCTCTTTTGCTGTCATATCTGCCTGCAATATTCTCCCAAAACTCACGGAGTATCACTGCCTGCCATTCAAAACCTTCCCAAAACAGACTGCTGTTTTGTTACATATGTGAAAGGAAGCCATAATAGAATTGTCTGGGAAACAGAATCATAGCTCCATGAAAAAAAATAGTTTCTTGATTATTTTTCTTTGGCCTCAAATCAAATTCTCAGTAACACACTGTGAACAGCAATTGCATAGGTTCCTAAACTGAAATACATTCCCTGAGGTCCCTGCCCAGCTGCTTTTGTGGCAGGCTGTTACAGGGCCAAACACTCTGGAAACACCAGTAGCTGCTTTCTGAAAATTATATTATTCATAGTGATTTCCCTGCTGCCCACCCCTGTAAAGCTGGAAGGCTGAGTGTATCTTAGTGTTATACAGCAGCAAAATGGACAAAAAAATTACAGCTTTGCAATAGGTGACAAAAAGGGAGAGAGTCCAAATCCATATAAATCCAGCTCTTTTCAATTATGATAAGGTTGGTAATAAATACTTAGTGCAGAAGAGTTGAGTAGACCCCACAGCCCTTAGGTACAGTGGATCACAAAACTGCCTTGTATCGTATGGATAGCATAAAACCTATAACAAGCAACCACAACCCAGAATCCAGTATTATGCTACACAAAGAGTACAGGAGCAATGTTCTGGACCAGCAAGAACAGTGGATTTGGTGGGCAAATTGACAAGCTGAAGAGGATTGCAGCTACAGAAAAAGGTAACCTCACACATGCCCTCATACTGCTATCATGATACCTCCTGTTCAGTGTAGTTCTTAATATGGAGGCAAGATGTTCCACCTGAAGAATGTTAAGCACTAAGAGCAGCACACAGCTTTTAGCATCTTGCACCTAGATAACTAAAGTTATTCAGAGAAAAGGCAAAATTTCTCCTCGAAAACTACTTACACAACAAGAAGAAAACAGATAATTTCTGTCCTCTGGAACTGACCAGTAGGAACCCTAAAACATGGGACCAAACCAAATAAAATTGCAGTGTAACAAACTGTTTAAAATTGTCTAAAGATGCCACTGGGTAAGAAGCTTGGGCAGGGGACTCATCTCAGCTAACTTTAGATATCTACAGTGGGCTGTCTAGGTCCTTTGCACAGATATGGAGAGAAAGAGGATCTTTCAGAGCCCAACTCATCTGACCTATTTTAAATGCCTACCTTAGGATGAGATGTATTGAATTTTACAAGTGTCTGTTTCTCCCTATTGACTAGAAAGAGAGTGTGGGAAACCAGAACAGATATGGATGCCTGCATTGCAGACATCTATATTTGGACAGATGAGTCTCACCGCCACAGACCTGTATCACAAGCTTCAGTGTCTACTGCCAGCAACGTCCTTATACTACCATACACTTGCTCCCCTAAAACATATCCAGATTTCTCTTTCTACCAATAGCTTTGAGGGTTGCCAGGATCCCTAGCTCCATAACAACCAATGCTTTTAGCCTCCAGCAACTCAAACAGACTGGAAACTTGAGCTTCTGTGGTTGCCTGTCAGCTGTCTAGGAAACTAAAATGGTTCCAGGTGTTCCCACGGGTGCCGGTTTCCATGCTTCAAGGCATCTGACTCAAGAATATGCCATACTTATGAGAACTAATGAGCAGCAAAAGGCCCCGGGACAAGTTTATCAGAATTCCTTCTTTACACAAATGGTTTTGATTTTTAGTAATTTTCTACTGCTGATGAAAATGTCATGTATGGCTCAGTCAGTCGTTCACTTAACAAAGATGCAGTTGCTGAAGCTGATTACCTGTGTACATGACTCCAAATCAGTAATGCCAGAACAACAGTAACACTGTTGTTACCTTTACTCTCCATTTTCCTGCCTTTTGCTTTTTCATGATCCTCACTCCTGTAGCAGCAGATGCAACCTCCCTTTAATTCAGCCCCCATTTCAACAGATGCTGGATACAAATCTTGGGTCTAAGGTCTACACTTCACTTATAGCATCTTTAGTTTTCACTGTACAGCTTGTTGCACTATTTGATCACTTGAGATAACAACCTTAATTTTTGCTGTTCAGGAATGAAGTTTTTGGAAGATTGCCCAGTTCAACCACTAATTCCATTATATCTGTTGGTGGGTGGCGTGATTGGCAGCTTAAAGGTAACGTGCCTTCTGTGTGTGAAAAGTACTTTGTGTGACTAGACTTTGACTTGCTAGTTAAGATATTATGATGCCTCCAGACAGCTATGTGCATGCAGTACTGAAGGCAGATATAGAGACTGTGCTTGTTCCAGCACCTAAAGCACCTGTCAGTCAAGGGAAAGGCTAATAAGTACAGCATTCAGCGTTGTCCCACACACTGTGGGGTGACTTTTTTCTACATTGGAGCATCCATGCTAGCATCCCTGCTGAGGGAAATGACTGCATAACATGGATGCCTGCGTTAAATGGAGTCCTATTTCCACAAGCAGTCCTCCAAGTCTGCCAGACCTTTCTCCTTTGTTTTCAGACACACAGGATAGTTAAGAAGTGGTTACTCTCCTAGCTTTGGGAATACTACAGAATTACAGATGTTTGTACATAGTCCTTCACAAGTTCCATTTACACCTACTCTGACCTAGTCAGAAGCAACAACTATGCAGCAGCATGGCTTCCTTCCAGAGTAAATACCTCCTTGCATCACAGCAGGGCTTATTAATCAAGCCACAGCATTTTCTAATAACAGTTGTCTGTGTTCTGGTGATGGTGCTCACTTTTATCCTTGCTGAGCCAATGTTTGGCTGCATGACAAGTAGACACACCCCTATCCACGTCACACCCTGGTCACTATGAAATTATAACTCTGTGTTGACTCTAGGGTAACGGATCACCTCATTCTGACAGTCCCTCTGCAGAGAGTGTTAACTGGGTGCTAGTGGGCATGAAGAAACTTGTCACAACAGATTGCAGAGTTACTATAAGGCTTCTCAGCAGGATTAAGCCAAACTGCTTTTTGCTGTCCCAAGGATATTCCTTCCAAAAGGGAGGAAAAGAGGCAGAGCTGAAGGAAAAGCTTTGGAAGCGCACAGCTGGGGCATGAAGGGCTAACAACAACCAGTACTGCTGCTGGGGGGAATGTCTGCACTGGCAGCACTGGCTGTCCTGCACAGCAAACGAGGGGCAGCAGACCAGCACCCAGCCTGCCTTCCCAGGAGTCCAACAGCATCAGAGCAGACAGGGGAGACCTGACAGGTTGTGGCCCAATATTTCAGTACAGGCAGCCTGTCCCTTGAAAAGGAACATCCTAGTCTCCAACTTAACATCACTGTATATTGTAGCCAACAGACACTGCAGACAGGAGCTGCCTACACTCTCCTTTGATAATGTTTCTAGCATCTTTTCTTTGCCAGAATCGAAGGAAGGGGGAAAGAATATTCATCTGCAGGTCTCTGCACGTCCTGCAGTCTTTCACAGTGCTGATCAAACCACAGACCATCACTAGTATTTGAATCATACCCCCAAGGACCTTTGGTCAGTAAATAAGTAAATGCAGAAAAATAAGAAAGTACTTAATCTTGTTATGAGTAATTTGCTCTGCTATGAGTTCTGCTGACAGATACTTAGTCACTTGATCACACAAGTGGACTTATCTGTATAATGAAAAGTTCGTTTAATAATAGGTCAGAAAAGATTAGAGTGAAATTGAAAAGAAACATTTGTGCTAATGAATTGAAGCCTTCATCAAAAAAATCAACTATTTCTTAGCTATTTGTGGTTTAAAGCCAATTTTTCTCACCCTAAGTAAGATGGTAAATGGGTCAGTTAACACTCCTGCTGACATCAAGTAATAGCTTGAATTTGGCTTCAGCTGACAGCAGGACCACCTATTTTGCAGTGTAGCAATACATTTGATGAGAATTTGATAGCCCTAACTCATGTATCGTCTCATAGTGCTTGATCTGTCACCAGATTTCACCTGTCTCAATTCTGTCCTCTATTATGTACATGAGACTGCACTGACTTCACTGAGCAGTACATATGCTTGACACTGGAGACCTAACAAGTTGGAGAATGGATGTAGGATCAAGTCCGAATGAATGCTGATCTGTGGTGGACATCATGTAATGGCAAGTCATTCCGGCCCAGATCTGTACACATCCGTAGGTTCCTCATCTGTTTATTTACCACCTCTAGTATGTTAAAAGGCAGTGGTAACCCAGAGATGTTCACCAGGACAAATGAACCATTCTTCAGCATCCAGAAAGGCCTGCTAAATTCATGTCTAACATGCATTCTGTGGCTACTAACAATGTAAGGAATTGCCAGAATTTGCTTCAATCACAGCTTAGTAAGGCATTACCCATAAGAATTGAATGAAATTCCCATGAACTAGTTAGATGCAAGTTGAGATCCATAAATCTACCTGGGAGGTTTCCCTGACTTCCTCAAAACCAATGCTCATCTGCCATTCAATCCCATTCCTATTGCTGAGCTTGGTGAAGCTTGAGTACAGACTGTGTGCTAAGCTCATCTCAAAGCTAAGTAGCTGCACAGAGCTTCAGGTCAAGCCATAGATCCCTTTGTGGAAATTTCAGACTCACTAGATAGGAAGGTTTATCCCTCCTGCGTGTCACAAGCCTGCCTAAAATAAATGTTCACTGAGAATAAGATGCTGTGCTGGTTTGAACAAGCCTACCAGTTTAAGTGTGCAGCTGGATATGAGACATCTAGTGGAAATACCTTTTTTTTTTTTTGCCTATGTGGGTGCTGGGAGTTTCATCTCTGTTTAACACAAACTGGTACATCATCTGTGCTAGAAAACAGCTGGTTTGGGGAATCAATATTTAATTATTTATACATAATTGAACAGTTCTACAGGGAAGAGGAAGATAACTCTCTTCTCAGAATGTCCTGGATCCTCTTGCTAAGCCTCACCCTTAGAAAAGGGGCACATGGACTAAAATCTGAGCTGGGGCACGTGGACTAAAATCTGAGCTACGCACAGCGTATACCCAAATGGGTTTTCCTCAGCTAGCTTTCTCACCATTAATCACTGACTAATGAGAAGGAAGTGTAAACTGGAGGAGTGCTCTTTTGTCTCATTTCAAGCAGAAAAATGAGTACAAGATATAACTCTGGGAAAGAAAACATGGCTGAGAACCTGTGCTTGGACAATATACCCCTCCCCACAGCCACTTACTAATTCTCATCTGGTTTTACGTTTCCCTCTGAATTGCATTCCTGGTTGGCCAAGGCAGCTTCCCACTCAGCTCATTTCTTAGAGTTCCTTTCCCAAAGGCACAGCTCACTGAAAAGACTAAACTAGAAGTGTCCTCATCACTGCTGGTGAGTCCTACTGCATTTCCTTGTAAACCATACCTTCCTAACCCCACAGTAGCATGGTATTTCACTTATTTCTCTGCTAGTTTTGACTGAAGGCAGGAATAGAGCAGTCTGAGAAAATGACGCCTAATTGAAGAAAACTTAAGAGAATCATTTCAAGTATCTGAAATAATTTATTTGGGGTTTAGGTCAAAGTCTACATACTTCATAATTTTATTTAAGCTGATTCACCTATATGGCTATGGGAAACAGAGCTAGGAGAGACAAATCTACCCACTGCAAGGCAGAAACTACTGTACTTAAGTCATTTAGCAGTTACTCTAATCTGTTCTTAAAAGTCTCCAGCGTGGGAGCTGCTGCCATCTCCCCACACAATCTGTTCTCATGTCTTTCCATCCTTACCATTGGCAAGTTTTTTCCAATGGCTGGCCTAAACCTCACTGGTGAAAAAACTACAGGGGAAAAAAACCCCAAACAACAAAACCCCCCAATTATTTCCCAGCAAGATCTGTCTCATTTGTGGTTCCTCAGCTTTCTTTTACATGATTTTCCCACACTCAATTTTAATTTGTCCTGAAGGCTGGTAGTGGCCAGAAGGTGTTCAGACCTTCCACAGACAATTTACTTATTCCTTTTCTCCCCTGATGCCTCCAGGTGACCCTTCTGCTGTACGACTCAACCAGGATGAGGCAGCTGCTTTCGAAGTCTGTTGTGATTGATGACGATGATGATGATGAATACCCGTGGAGGCAGAATGCTCACAAGTACTACATCCATCTAACCCTCAGCCTTTTCCTCTTTCTCTGGTTCATTCTTGGGAACTACTGGGTTTTTTCTGTGTACTTGCCCAATTTTATCCCACCTTTCCATCAGCCTCAGGATTACTGTGACAAAACCCTATATATTTTTGCTGTTGCTGTTCTCATTATCAGCCATACTGTTCTCTTCCTCCTTATCTTTTGTAGTTGCTGCATATATTGTTTTTCCAGGCAAAGATACTCTTCTGAGGAAGACTAAGTGCCACATAAATAAAGCCCCAGGTGTTTGGGAAAGCGTGTACAACAAGGACCAGGCAATAATTCACCCTTGTGTACATCTTTGTTGTACTATATATATGTAAGATAGCAGACAACTGAAAGAGGAAATTGTAAAATCCAGTGTCAACTGGAAAAAGCTAAGCTGGAATACAGCATTATCAACATAAAATTGCTGCTACAAATGCCAGGGTGCACTCTTACTAATTTCTACATCCCTTTTTTAACTCTTGGGTAGTCTATCTGGAGTAAGCTCTTGCAGATGGTGAACTCCTATAAAACCAGGTCCCCTTATGTTGTTTGAGCACAGTACACCTCTACCTAAAAAAGTAGTCATGTGGTCCTCTCATTGGGACCTGAATATCTCTGTAGCCTTGCTGAGGTATGTTATTGTCCCAGCATTACAGATGAGGGACCTGAGATAAAGGGCTGTATTCAAACCCCCTTGCATGGCACGTGGACAATAACTTAGATGCTCCCTAGAGAGCTATCCAGGCCACTGTTAGACCAGCCAGTAAGTAGCTATGACAGCAATATGAGTATGTATTGTAAAAGGCAGTCTGAATTTAGCCTCCAGGTCTCTTCTGAACTTGGATTAGGAAGCATCCATACCTAACTGGTGCTAAAACAGATAGCCCAAGTATATCCATAGATATCCAGTACATCCAAACTAAGCCAACACCACACTGCAGGTCTTCAGCAGAACTGAGCTACTGAGTAAAAGATCAGGGCTTTAAATGGGGTCCAGCATTTCCCAGTCTGGGTAGACTCCTTCACTTCTTGTGTAGCAGTAATATGTCAGTACTACACCAACACAAAGATGGTTGTCAAATGGTTGTGATCAAGTTCACAGAAAAAAAATGATGTTATGTTGGTATTTTAAACATAAAACACAAAAATAAAATATGGGTAGGAATGTGAGAAGTTCAGGCACATATTTTCACTACAGCAGTTTCCTGGTTATGGTGTGAGTGTATGTTTGATTTGTCAACCTTGGTGCCGTACATATAGAAATCTATACTTAATGGACAGGATTAATGCAAACAGCTTGTAAGTCAACAGCAGTGTCAGCTTTAAAAGCACCAGCATGCATACAGACAATTGTTTTTTGACATGTAATGGAACAAACCCATATCTAGTTCTCATTGTTTTTTCATGTGTTGATGAATGCAGTGTAAAAGTGCTCTTCTGGCTTTTGCTTTTATGCACTTCTGTCAATGTGGTGAAAATGGAGGGGTGCCCCTCTATACAAACATGCAGGTGGCCCCAGGCACAGGAAGAGGATGTGTTGTTTGAGTGTTTTTTATTTTAAAACCCACACAGATGAAACCTATATTTTAGAAGAAACATTTAGAAAAACATATATGAAGCATGTGGAAGCGTGAGATCTGCAAAAGAACCTCAAAAATATACCATAGCTGAACAGGCTCTGCTTAATCATCCTTCCTGGGACTAAGGCTGAATATGTGTAACATCTGTGGAAACCACCCAACTTCAACTATGAACATTTATCTCAGGGGCCATCGTATCTATAACTAGGGGTGTGTTTAGTCCCAAATGATTTTAAGAATTGTTTATTTCCAAAAAACTAATCTTAAAAGGAGCTAGGATAAAGGGTGCAATAATCTAACAAGAGGGCAGCATCAGTGTAGCATTCCCCTGCCCTGTAGCAGCCACGCAGAAGTAGTCAGTCAGGTTGTCCCTCCTCAGAAATCCATGGAACAGAATCTACTAACACTGCTGGCTGACTTAGGTCATGCTTGAATTGTATGTAGGTTGCATGTAGGGAACAAGGGAAATCTGTCCTTCTCTTCAGGGGCCTCAGATCGTGTCTGAAAGAAATCTCAAGTTGTGTCTTCCCAAGAGCTGCTCCGCTCTATGCTCTCCACTGCCTCTCTAAAGGTACTACAAATTTCTGAAACACAGCTGTTGCCAATGGTGGAATGCTAGAATTTCCACCCCAAATACTTCACTGGCTCAGCACTTGGTCTCCGGGATTTCAGTGTTCAGTTCTGAACTGATCCAAGTGATTTTACATTCAGTGGAGAGCATGTTTCATTCATTAAGATGCTGAAGTCTCTAAGAAATACCCTTTCAGCAGCTGTAGCTCCATCCATCAGTCAGCTGTTTATCAGTATACATTAATTTTACCCAAAAGTCTTGAACAAGCATAAAAAAGAAAGATATACTCAGTTGATAATGCAAAAGAAATTTAACAAGAAAGTAGCTAAACACACTGCACCTAGGACTCCAGTACAAACTTCCTTGTTCTTGCAAAATGCTGCTAAGAATCATGTTGATCATAAAGAATTAAGGGCTTATATTCCTGATTAATTCTGAATTGATTCCCATGTCACTATGCATCCAGTGACCTTGCAGCAAGTGATGATGTGTGTGCTTCTACCTGAGCAAATATGAAGTGATGTTAGTTCAGCTCAGAGAAGATATGTAAGCTAAGTCACATCACCTTGCATTTTCTGTGCACTTGTCTGAGTGTAGTTACAGCAGCTTATCACATGTGTAATGATTTCTCAAACTTCAGCCACACAAGGGTAGACCTGAGGTCTATATCTCATTCCCAGTGGGATAAGGCTGGCCAGTTCCCTACAGTCTACCATGGAGGTTTAGTTTTTTAGGAATGAGAACCCCGTGCATTCATTTACATCTTAAGAAAGTGTGGCTAAACCACAGTGCTAGCATTTAGTACCCGCTTGGCACAAACACAAAATGACAGACAAAAGGCACTTGTGAAATATTCTGAAGTTACACACAGTAAATAAAAAACTTTGTTAGAATTGAGAGAAGAAAATTCTGAATTGATGGTGTTTACTTTTACCTGTGTACATGAGAAGGCTATGGCACATGCAAGTGTGAACATTGACACCTCCAAAATTGTTGAAGCCATCAAATCCATATCCAGAGAGATCCAAACATGACTTCTACACTTTCACTGCCTCCTTCAGCAGGTTGGAATCATGCAGGTGTGGAGCAGGGACACCTGGGTTTGGGCCTATGACTACATATAACTGAATTACAGTGACTCACTAAGTTACTACTTTTCTGGCTCACCATCAGCAGCATAATTTCTTTTGTGTTGCTCCAATGGCTAAGTGAAGTACTCAGCTTAAACCCAAATGAAAGTATTTTAATTGAAAGCACTTTATCTTGCTTTGGGGTAAGCTAGGAACATGCACATGGTCCTTAACTTGCAAGCAGCAACTTTTAAAATTGTCATAAACTGATAGTGTCCCAGACATATGCAGAGTCCCTGGAGAAGTAAGCACATTTCCACAGCAAACAGCTGTGGGGGAAATAAGTCATTATAGCTCACAAGTCAAATGGCTGAAAATACAGTCTACATCTTGGTACGAAAACATTTAAAGTTTTGCCACTAGACTAAAATGACAAATTGAAAATGTTCTTTTCCCCCCCCATGGTAATACAAATGTCTTCTGGAAATTGAACAAAATAGACCCTTAAGCTAATTATGATGAACTCAGAAAGGTGTGGACTACAATGCAGGTAAACCAACCGATAACTGTTCCAATTAAGTTATCTCCCCTTCTTGAGGAACAAAAGTCTATGTCTAGCTTTTAAAGGAAAAAATATACATGATTTCAAGGGATTAGATAGCCTGCTCACTGTTACTTGTGGGTACTACAGAAATCCAATAATATAAAGACACAAAGACTCTAGACATACACATATTATACAGGCAATGTTAGCAGCCATGAAATAAATCAGACTCATTACACTTTATTGTGCATAGTATATTTCTCCTCTCACTACTCCACCTACTTTAGCAATAGGCGTAATATTCCAGAGCTCTAGGGAGCAGCATCCCACAGCTATTACACAGACAGCTCCTACCTACTGACCCAAAGAAGAGAAGTGAGAATAATACATATCACAGACATCATCTCCTCTGAAGTAAAAAAGAGGAACATTGTGCCCTTGGAGAAGAGAAGCAGAACTCTCTCACACAGCACTCACTCAAAGTTTTATGAGTTTCCAAGACATCAGACTTTAGAACTACAAGGTGACTGAGCAGAAGTAAAGAAGCAGAAGCTATTCTAAGTTTTGTCAAGAGTGGTTTTGAATGTCTCAGATGCTCAAAATGTGAACAGCTGGTGTAAATGAGCCTAAACGCTTTGATTTCACAGGCAAAGGGCCATGAAGGTTAAACCAATGATTACTTGTATACTTTGTACAACATTCTATACCAGAGCAGCTTCTGCAAATTATCTTGGATATTACCTCTGACTATTAATCTTCCCCAGGTTCTAGTTGATAGAGACTTTGCAGAGCAATAAAGACCTATGAATGTTCTACACACAATACAAGAAGTATTGTTACATCAGGACCTCAAGTTAAAATTGTTGCTTGTTGACTCAAATTTCTTGAGGTTCCTGTTCACTCCTGGAGTACAACAAGAAAGCCCACAGGTGCTAGCCATAAGAGGAGAAAGAAAACATTATGGACATCAGAAAAAAAATTTCATGGGAAGAGTCATTGGGGACTGGCACAGGCTGCCCAGGGAGGTGGTTGAGTCACCATCCCTGGAGGTGTTTAAAAGACAGGTGGATGAGGTACTGAGAGAGATGGTTTAGTGGTTGGTAGGAATGGCTGGACTCGATGATCCTGTGGGTCTTTTCCAACCTAGTGATTCTGTGATTTTTACAAAGTATTATATTTGAAGGAAAATAAATAAGGCTGACAAGGTCTATCGATATTGCATAGTAGAAGAAAAATGCCAAAAAGAACAATGTTCTGTTACAAGAACAATGTTCTTGAGAAAATTGTGTGAAGTTCTGAGAAATCACATATACAAGTTTGTAACAGTGAATTTCTATCAAATGTATGATTTGAATAAAAATGCAGGGAGGAAGTTACTGACCTGTGTAAGTGCATGACCCTATGTGATCGGACTTTAAAAATTAAGGTACTTTACATTTACCAGTCATGCTAATTATAATCAACCCAGCAGCAATTTCACTGAGATGAACAGTTATATCAGAGACTGATTTCACCCATAGATTTGAATCTAAGCCACAATCTTTTTTACAATCTCTAGTACTCATGCAAAGGAGGAATCCATGATACATTTCGCCATGCTGCAATGTAGCAGCTCAAACATGAAAAATACCCTAAGATACAAACTGTGGGCCTATATGTCAACATACCTGAAAGCTTTTTTTTTTTTTTTAAACAAGGTCCTCTTGATCTCTATGTGAATTAGGTACTTGTGCATCTCATGGATTCGATTCTTAGTCTTTTGGAAAAAAAATATTTAGCCTTTCATCACCAATATAAAATGAATATACAGACTGCAAACAGAGGAGAAAAAAATCCACTATGCACACCTATTTACAAGTTGCTACAGACAACACCTTTTTATTATCATTGCTCACTTTTGCTGTGTATTATTGTTATTCTACTTCTGCATGGGTTTCCCATTACTAGTTCATAAAATGTGTCTATTTTCAGAATACATAAGAAAAAGAGTTGCTTCATTAATTTTGGAGTTGTAAAAAAATTTTGTCTAACAACAGTTGAAACGCGACTTTTAATAACGGGTCTACTCTTTATTTGTGGGGGACAACTTTGCTCCACAGCTTTACTGAGACAAATTTTACATACCTCTGTGGTTTCTATTACCATGGCACATGGGCTGCTCGCAGGCACAAAACTTCAGTCTGTTCCTTTGGCATTCAAACACAACACACAGCAACCATACAAGCTGACATGTGTCTATTACCCTGCTTGTAGATATCTCTTGGTGGATACAAACTACTAGACAGCATCTGCAATTTGGTTACAACTGTGCTAGAAAAATAGACCCCAATTTGCGGAAAAATAAGGAAAATAAGGTAAAGGAATGGACAACAGCAGAACTCACCTACGTCAATAAGCCCATGAGCATCCCAGCAGCTGGTGGTAAGAACAGCAAGATCCAGTAGAAGAGCAGTAAGAAGAGAAACAGATAGCTGAAGAAAAGATTAGTACAGATAACTGCATTTCTGTCACAACCTAGTAATAAATACGCATATATTGAAGTATGTTGCCCACTGTAAGGACATGAAAGCAGTTTTTCAGTCATGGGAATCATAAAATTTATCTTCTACTGACTAAAACCTTTATTTTTCTAAGATGAAAGTTAATTATAGAGCTCCTATTACTTCTAAAAGAGTTATACACAAAAGCATGCACAAACTATTTGATACACAGGAGGTTAACTAGGTTAGCAGTAGGTTTAGTTGCTGCTCTCAGTCTGTTCTTTTCATGTTGGGAGAACACTCAGGGGTCCCTGTCCCTGCCAGGACATGCCTGCCCCTGGGAGGCCCTGTGACTTCTCAGAGACCAAAGCTCTCAACAGTTGATGGAGCAAACCTATAGTTCTGATAAGTGAGAGATTCCTTTTATTGTCCCCTGAGTAAAAAGGGGTGATAGAGCTGAGCTGATAACATATTGCCACATTTGTTTCTTGAGAACAAAAGGTGATTTGGTCCAGGGAAAAGCTCACTGTTCATTGGAAACAACATTGTTGATGATGGTGGCAGGCAAATTTAGTCATGACTTGTGTATAAGAGCTGAAACAAATGAAAATACCCTACTATTCATAGAAACACCACACACAGCAGAACTTTGACTACTCCTTGCATGCAGGATGAGCAGCTTTTTCTTCTTTCGCCCTGCTGACAGCATAGGCACTTCAGACACCGTCCCTGAGACCGGGGAGCTTGGATAGTCCTCTTCAGCCACTCACCAAACCCTCTGCTTCAGCCAGGAAAAAGTAAGAGGGTGGACTGCCTCTCCCCAGGCAGCTTGACAGCTCTTTTCTGTCACACTCACTGAGTCAGTGCTAGTTTCTAAAGCTGGAGTTTTCAAATATTCTGCACCAAGAGCTGAGGCCAGGGTTGAGAGTGGCTCCCACTGCAATAGAGGCTTGCACATGGTTGCCACTTCCTTTGAAAATGTGGCTCCAGTAATAGATGCTGAGGTTTTCTGCAAACCTTGCCCTTAAAGACTGCTCCTGTTTTCATTGCAATCAGTGGTGATACTCTGATTGATTTAATGGGGGCAGGAATAGAGACTTAATTAGAAAATTGGTAACTGCAAGGAAAGGAGAGAATGCACAACAGCCTGCCAGATGCCCGGTAGGAAGAGAGCAAAGGAGCCAGTTGTCCTTAAGACAGAGATTTTAGCTTTCCCCTCAAAAGGAAAAATGATAATAAAAGAGATTAGCAAGACAGTCTTGAAGCTGCCCTTGAACATCTTGTATAATATATGATTACTTTTCAGCTCTTGAGTACTCTACCTTTTAGATCTGTCCACTGGGAAAAAAAAAATACAAAACAACTTGAAATGCACAGCCCTTAACAGCAATCAATGTTTTCAACTTTTCTTTTGTGATAGGAGGCAATTAAAACTTTCCTTAAAACACCCTGCTCTTTGACAGGAACAAAAATGGATCGAGTCTGAGGTGTGTTTTTGATATTAGTCCACCTGGGAACCACAGAGGCATTTTTCATCAACTCTTGTGCTTTAAGAAAATACTGAGATTCCCAATTCATTACTGTATGAAAAAAACTAATATCTCAAGGCTCAAGTCACCACACTCCAGAATTTTTATTTGCTCTGTTGATTACCTGCATTCATGAAGGGCCTGCATAATAGACTTGAAGGGCTATTTCTACAGGAGTAAGTGCACTTACCTGAACACCTGATCACAGATGGCAAGCCAAGCTGCTCAGCGTTAACTCTGTGCAGTCTTGCCCACAGTGCTTGGGAATGAATCATTGCTTGAGCAAACTATTCCCCCAATTATGTTTGACTTTGTTTTGGACAGATGTATCTGTTAAATACTTAAAGCAAGTTTGGGTATCAAGAATTGTTTGCCTAGTGTGGGCAATAAGAGGGTCAGGACATGGGAATACGCTATGAGTTATTTGATAGTTTAGATCTACCTTAAGTGTTGCAGTGCTCAAGGTGATGAGTTAACTTGGATATATTTTATTGGGGCCATACAGGAGGCGGTGTTTAGCCTGGATGAAGCCATTTTGTTCTGTGCACAAACGAGAAAAATGTTAGGAACTCAAGACTTGTGGCTCTCTTGATCACCTATGTTTTCAGTGGGGGAAACAGGCTGCTGGCTACGATAACTATCTGAGATGTTGGCTGCCAATTCCTCGTGTACAAAATCCCTCGCTTTCAGAGCAGTGTCCTGTTAAGAGTTTAATGCTAAGCTAGTGGCAATCATGAAAGAAACCAAAAGCTGTAACTTTCAAAATTTCCCAAGTTCCAAAGTGGATTCCAATTCATCTAATGTGATGTATTAACCTAGAAATGAGTACAAAAGGTAACATGCAGCCAGAACTCTGGACATAGGCAGAAATTTTGCCTCTAAGAGTACTGCGAGGTTGGCGCTTCATTAGTACTAGCCAACTCCTGCCAAAACAGTCTTTTACCTTTCTTCTGCACATAACCCATACTGCCTCATCTCTGATGGCTGGGTTAGCAGAGAGCACTTGTACAATCCCTACAGTCTTCTGCCTCTGGAAAAAAACAACACAAAACAAAAGATCACAGAGGGTGAAATGAGGTAGCAGAAACATTTAGGTGTCAGGATAGTGTGGAGCAGCTTCCTTCTGATGCAAAGCTGTTCAGGCAGAGATTTCACGGCTGAAATATTCATGCATGGATGTGTCAACACCGTGCTGTGATGATTCCTTTCTGGGTGCAAGCTTAGGCCCTCACTATGGAAAAAGCAAGTGTTTCTAAGCAGAAATCTCTCAGCTGAGTGTGCTGAGGGATTGTGGCACTCTGGCATGGGCATCTTTTCTCAGTGTTTACAAAACCACTTGAACATGGCATTTGTTGGAAGGGTATGGCTAACATCACAGTAGTGGTGCTAAGCTATAATATTTATATCATGTCCTCAAAGAATTTTTTGTGTGTACCAGGGTGACAGTGGCCCCCAACCCTGCATTCAAATGTCTTCCTAACAATCTTATCTTCTCTAATGTTAATAAGAGCAATATGCTGTAATTGCCCATTACTACTTAACCCCCCAAATATTATGAACTGCTCCCATTGTGTGGCTGCTGTAATATATTTCTGTGTTTGTCTCACAGATAGATTTTGCCATGCATACTCACTCAGGACTGCAGAATCCAGCATCTTGCTGATCATAGTCCAAGTAGTTTAGCCTGCAAGGAATTCTATGTATCTGCATACACCCCATTTACTTTCAGAGGTCAGTAGATTGCAGGGATGTGCCTCTCACTCTATGAGAACACAAACTGAAGGTACAAACAAAACACATCATAGCCATTATCCAGGTTTGCTTGTACTAAGCCACTGTCTGAGTGCTTAAAAAAATAAACAAGGTAAACAAGAAAATGACAAGAGGATAAAGCACAACCTGGTTTATTACATTTACTCACAGGAACTTCCACAGGGGTTTTGTTTTGTTTGGGATTTGCTAATGTTTTTCAAACTGAATCCATGTTTCCTGTAAAGAAGGAAGCTAATTTTGTGCAGTAAGCAATCATGGAACATTATTGTTCTCCTAACAGCACACTGAGATGCACCAACAATTACAAAGCCCAAGGTGAGACATTCTCTAACTAGCATAAAAACCTGGAGCATCACTGCAGTTTTCTGCCTGGATATTAATAAAAGCAGGCATGCCCACATAATCCTCTCCATTTTCCCTGCTGTGTATTTTCCCTGAGCCAGGCTTCAAGGAGAATAACCAGGCAGACTTTTGCACACTGTGAGGAAAAGAGAGAAGCTGAAGGGCTTGCAGAGCAAGAGACCGAAAATAGGAAGAAGGGGCATTATCTCAGCCTATATGCAGGACTTGCACACAACTAACATCTGCTTTGCTCACAGCAAGCGTGATTATCTAACATCATTATAACAGTCTGGGATGTACAGTTTTGGTTGCTAATTGTACGCTGTAGATGATGATCACAAAATTATTTCTGTACAGTTCGCAATTACATACTTATAGATATCATAGTATCTATCTGTAGGTCAAGCTGCAGTTCATTTTCCAGTACAGGAAATAACATTCTACCACTCATGCTATTGCCAAGCAGCTCCTTTCTGGACCAGGAGTCTCCATTTTGAGTACGAGAATGGGATGAACTGTATAGGAACACTTCAGTCAAAAACTCCTAGTCATTTCCAAGAACAAAATCACTTCAGACTGCCTCGGGCTGCTGGTTTTAGATAAATTCTTTCAACTGTTTTAATAAGATCAAGCATTTTCAGCTTTGGTGCAAAAGTATGATGTTTAGCTGGATGGTCTCTGTAGGGAAGAAAATATCACAGTGAAAATGTGTCTATGCCCTCTGATAACTCATATTTCACACACAATACCTAGCACAAGCAGGCAGTGCTGAGTTCAAAAGTTTTATCTTCATGGTGGGAAGTACCTTCTGTATGAAAGCCTAATATTTACACAGCGTGCTGAGAAAGTGGAAGACTTCAGTGAGCATGAGGCCTTTGCCAGAGTGAAAAGACTTAGAAAAAGAAGTAACAGCCTCCCACACAGGGTCAGGAAAGACAGAATAATCCCATTCCTCCTGTTTCTGCTATTGAAACAAGGTAACTCAAGTTCTTGAAATTTTAGATAGATGTTCAACTCCCAAGTGATTCTCTTGGGCTTCATAGCTCCAATGTACATATCAGAGGAATTGAAAACATGTTCTGAATTTCACTCTCCCTACTCACTATCCCCAAGTACAATGGCCACTTGTGATACCTTTCCCTGCTGATTAGTAGGAGTCCAGAGTTCCATGTGTTTATTTGCTATATAAAATGCCGTTTGGTGTGGTGCAACACATTTGTTAATGGTTCTGCAAGAGACTCCCTTTGGCAGCTTTCCAGAGCAGAGGATGCAGGCCCATGTCTGCATCACAGTCATAGAATCATTGAGGTTGGAAAAGACCTCTAAGCTCACCGAGTCCAGCTGTCAGCCCAACAGCACCGTGATTACTAAACCATGTCCCAAAGTGCTGCATTATACCTCCAGAGATGATGACTCCACCACTTCCCTGGGCAGCCTGTTCCAATGCTTCACCACTCTTTCAGTAAAGATATTTTTTCTAGTATCCAATCTAAGCTTCCCCTGGCACAATTTGAGGCTATTTCCTCTCATCCTACCACTTGTTCCTTGCAAGAAGAGACCAGCACCCACGTCACTACAACCTCCTTTCAGAAGCTGTTAAGAGTGATAATGTCTCCCCTCAGCCTCCTCTTCTCCAAGAGTCACACATTCCTAAAACCTGACACCCCGTTTCCAGGCCTGGCTTGTTCAACAGCACCATTTATGTGCAGAGCAGGTACCCCAGGAAAAAACACAATTGACTTGACTTGCTTTCCTTCTCTTCCTTTCTTCCCCTCCTTCCCCCCCTTCCTTCCTTTTCCTCCATTTCCTTCCTTTCTCCCCCCTTTCTTTTCTTCCTCCCTCCCTTTCCTCTCCCATTCTTTCCTTTCCTTCCTTTACCCTCCCTTTCAATTCCTTTCTTCTGCCACTTTCTTCCCCTCCTTTCCCCTCCCTTCCTTTTCCTTCCCCGTCCTTCCCCTTCCCTCCCTTTCTTCCCCTCTGCCTTCCCCTTTTCCTTTCCCTCTCCTTCCCTTTCCCCCCTTTCCTTTTCCCTCCCCCCTTCCCTTCTCCCCTTCCCTTCCCTTTCTTCCCCTCTTCCCTCCCCTCTCCCTTCCTTTTTCCTTTCCCTCTCCTTGCCTTCTCCCCTTCTTTTTTCCCTTCTCTCTCCTTCCCTTTTCTCTTCCCCTCTCCTCCCTTCCGTTTTCTGTTCCTTCTCCTTCCCTCTTCCTTTTTCTCTCCTTCCCTTTTTCCTTCCCTCTCTTTCCCTCTTCCCTTCCCCTCTCCTTCCCTTTTCCCTTCCCCCTTCCCCCTTTTTCCCTTCCCTTCCCTCTCCTGTTTCCCTTCCCTCCCCTTTTTCCCTTCCCTTCCCCCCTTTTCCTTCCCCCATTTCCCTTCCCTCTCCCGTTTTCCTCCTCTTCCCCTTCCCTTCCCTCTGTTTCCTTTCCCTCTCCTGTTCCCCTTCCCTTCCTCCCCCTGTTCCCCCTCCCCCTCCTGTTTTCCTTGCCTTCCTTTTCCTCTTTTCTTTCCCT
>WAAB01024703.1:67960-81177 GCA_013389865.1 Piaya cayana
CTGCTTCCCTTCCCTCTCCTGTTCCCTTTCCCTTCCCTCTCCTGATCCCCTTCCCTTCCCTCTCCTGTTTCCCTTCCCTTCCCTCTCCTGATCCCCTTCCCTTCCCCCTCCTGATCCCCTTCCCTCTCGCCCCCCGCCCCAAGCAGCCGCGGGCTCACAGCGACACACCTTCCCCTTCCCCTTCCCTCCCGCCGGGGCGGGTCCCTCTGCGGGGCGGGTTGTGTCCCTTACGCAAGGCCGGGGCCGGGCCGCGCCGGGTCCCCCTGCGGGGCGGGGTCAGCCCTTCACCGCACCATGTCCTGGTACCGCAACGCCGTGTGGTTCGTCAAGGGGCTGCGGGAGTACGGCAGGTACCGCTCGGGGCGGGGGGGAAGGGACAGAGGGAGGGGAAGGGGCGTTTCCGCGCTGCCGGGAGCGATTAACCGTTTCGAGGGGTCGGGTGTGTTGGGTTTTCGAGTGACGGCCTTCCCCGCCGGAGCCAGCGAATCCCAGCGAATCGGGGAAACCGAAAACGCCCGCAATTAACCCTCTGGGGCTGGGTTCGGAGCTTTAGGAATTAAGCTCCCTTTATCGGGGCGGGGCAGCGTTCTCCATCGAGCGTATGCGGCGGGACCGGAGCTGGGGACGGAATCTCTTTCCCACTGTGATAAATTTCCCCAGAAATCTCATTCGCGTTCTGTCACTTTCCAATGACTCGTTTTAATGTTATTGTGAACTTCACGACGATCAAAACTCGTGCTAATTTGGAGCTGCCTCCAGCTCTCTGGGCCTTGAGTTTGAGATGGGGAAACGCTGCAAGCAGGTGATTGCAGAAGAGCATCAGTTCAGCACAGATCATGCCACATGCGAGATGTTTTCGTCTTCAAAGAACGAACAGTCTGCAAAAACTGTCTGAAAGAAAACGTGCTATCGAAGGGATATTCTATCTAACTTAAAAAAAATGGAGTTAAATGAAATTTTAATTCAGTTTAAATAAAAAATATTCCGCTTTTTGTGATAACTACTTCTTGTATCAATAAAATGACAGAATGGTTTGGCTTGGAAGGGACCTTAAAGATCATCTGGTTCCATCCCCCCAGCCATGGGCTGGGACACCTCCCACCAGCTCAGGTTATTCCAAGCCCCATCCAACTTGGCCTTGAACACCTCCAGGGATGGGACATCCATAATTTCTCTGGGCAACCTGTTCCAGTGCCTCATCTCCCTCACACAATAAAAGTCTTCCCAACTTTTAATCTAAATCCACCCTCTTTCAGCCAAAATATCAGTTGTTGCAGCATCACTAGCACTGGTGTGTCCCCCACCAGCACGGAGAGTAACAGGGACAGTGTGTGTTACACCTGATAGAAGTACTACACCAAGCTGTGAGGGAGAAGTGTTTTTCAACCCTTCCCAGTCTTTTCTGCAAGTACCTTTCTCTAGTTTCTCATGAGTGTCTCTGATTTATTCAGGAATGGCTATGAGTCTGCTTCCAAGCACTTCAATCCAGCTGACTTGGAGGTGAACCTGTCTGGAAGATCCTTTCTGGTCACTGGTGCGAACAGTGGCATTGGCAAGGCCACAGCCAAAGAGATAGCGAGGAGAGGTAAGCTGGCCATATTGAGGGGCTCTTGGGGGTCAGAGAAGGTTGGGCTAAGCCAGCCTGGCCTTCCAGCACAAACCCAAAGATGCAGCTCCTGGGATGAGTAATCAGGTGTGCTATTTTACAGGGCTATTAGTATGGGTTAGAAGTTTAAACACAATCACTGCTGTGCAAACTGGAATAATGAAACAAAATCAGTGGAGTGGGTCTGCAGAGAGTTGCTCAAGTTCATGTTTTCTGAAACTATCTGTGCTCTAGTGGCATCTGAGGAAATTAATGACAGATCAAACTGTTTAAGGCTCATTTGGTACAAGTAGCAGCCTGGCTGAATTTAAACTGTTCTGAAGGACTTGCAAATGTGTCATTTGAGGGAAGAAAACTATTGGCTTTGCTAAGCTAGGATCAGAGAGTATAAAAGAAGCTTTGTAGTTGTGCTTGGTTTTAACAATGATAACCTGGAGTTTGTGCCCTTTAACTGATTATGTGCAGATACCTTTCCTGTTGCTTCTGTAAGCAAGGAGATGGTATGAACTGGAACTGGCTATTGTTGAACCTGATCCCTTTCCGAGTTGACAAAATAATTCCTGTTGTGCAAGAGTGATAGCAGTTTTGGCATGTAGGATAAAAGGGAGGAACTTGCAGCTCTTTGCTATCTTTTTGTCTGCTTAGGTTTCATAAATCTCACATGAAGGGAAGTGGCAACTGTTAAGCTAAGCTGATCTACAGTTGCTACCAGCAAAGGGCCTTTGGGTTAAAGATCCCCATCAGTGCCAGTGTGTGATTGATTTCAGGTTCCCACTACTGCCATTATCTATAATAGCCGTATGTAAGTATTGCCTTGTCTGCTGATTTGCTCACAAATAGGTATGCCTGACAGGTTTTGCAAGCTTTACATATCTTGTACTTGGAGCCCAAAGAACAGCCTTGAGTTCAGACTGCTTGTCTTGGTATCTTGTGCAGGTGTTGCCATGCACATAAACTTAAAACAACCTAACGGTGTCTTCCTTGGTTATTATAATTTCTATGATTATCCTAGATTAAGAAGTTTCTCATTGTTGTTCTTCATTTGGTAAAAGTAATGCAACCAAATCTGACAGTGCAATAGAGGATTTTTATTTCCTTTTCACAGAGCAATTCCAGTCACTTGCATTGTTCAAGGCCTTTATTGAATTTCTAAGGCATATGCCAAATGAAGCATTTACAGTACAGAGGCTTTAGCTTCATTTCCAGTGTAGCTCTGGTATTTTATCGACACTAAACATTATGTGCACGCTTGACCAAGAAAGGTTTGGGTAGACAGTACCTAGAGTGCAGTGTCCTTCTCCAGTCTTGAGTGAGGACCCTGCTGCAGAATGATACTTTCTCCCTCCTGCCTGCCTTCGAAGGGACCAGAGCCAAGCAGAAAACTTCCACCTTTGTTATTATATGCATTCTCTGTGTTCTAAATAATTTTTTTCAAGGACTTTTGCCCCAGTCCTTTGATAGCCCCTGTAGGGATTCTTGGCATGTCTGGTCTGACTGATGTGTTAGTGCCATTTGGAGGGAATTTGTCCCAAGAATGACCCAGGGTTGAGTGGACCTGGGATTACTGTGGGGTGCTGTGGACCTAACCAGCGTACCTGCTCGCAGCTCATCAGCAAGTGTCACGGGAGCTCTGAGAGCTCCACAGACCTGAGCTTCAGCAGCATCAGTGAAAATCCACTGCTCTGCTCTTGACAGTGGAGAAGCTGGCTGTGCGTAGCTCAGAAATATTCTGCCTGCTGGGAAGACCCTGTGATATTTTGGTGGCCATCAGATCAGTATTTCCACTGCTACTAGCAGGCTATAGATTTCCCACAAACATTGGAATGCAGTCACAAAAGTTGTTTTGTTTCATTTGGATTGTATCAAAAAGTAACTCCAAAAAAGACCTGTAAATTGCGTGTTGCTTCCTGGTCCTTCTTTGCCTGTGCCTCCCCAAAACACAGTTAGTAATTAATTATCAAACTTGTTTCACGTCGACATCCACCAGGTGGCACGGTTCATCTGGTTTGCCGAAATAAGGAACGGGCTGAGGTGGCCAAAGAAGAAATAGAAACAGAAACAGGCAATCAGGTGAGTTGTTCTTCAGTCTTTTTTGTTACTTTTAGAAAGATTGTTAATATCAAAGAGCTCAGAGGCCTGGAGATATTCTGTTTTGTCATTTTCTGTTGTGTTTTTAATAGTATTTTCATATAGACGTGGAAACAGCTAGTAGTTCATCATCCATCTGATGTGAAGTGATTTAATTTCAATAGATGAATAGATCTGTGGTTAATAATGCCACCAACAGCATGCTGTTTTGTGTTTGTTGTTGATGTTTTGTGATGCCTTACTGCTCCTAACTATGTGGCTGAGGCTTTTAAAAGTTAGTGCATTGCAACAACATTTATGAGTTAACAACACTGGAATTGAAGAGTTTATGTGTCTGAATAATATGCTTTTGATTTGCTAAGATGGGCTGCTCTGAAGATCTTTGCATGGTCCTAATTCTTTGCTACAGACTTTTCCACCTCCTTTTCTTGGAATATTTCCTTCTTTCTATTACAGATTCGATTTTCTTCTGCATGTATCACTCTACAATATGCTCCTGTAACTGTCACTGTTGCTTTTGCTAATTATTCAGGAGGGCGTGCTTATGGAAAAGTACAGTCATTGTCTTTATATCTTGGTGTACTGGTTTTGGCTGGAATAGTTAATTTTCTTCATAGCAGCTCCTGTGGTGCTATGTTTTGGGTTTATGACCAAAATAGTGTTGATGGCACACCCACGTTTTAGCTGTTGTTGAACAGTGCTTGTACAGCACCTTGTACAGCTTGTACCCTGCTGTGCTGTTGATTTACAAGAAGTTGGGAGGGGAGGCACTGGGACAGTAGACCCCTGCTGACCAAAGGGATATCCCATACCATACAATGTCATTCTCAGCAATAAAAGCTGGGGAAGAAAGGGGAGACACTTGCAGTTACAGTGGCTGCTTTCCTGGGCATTGCTAAATGGCTGCCTAACAATGGGAAGTAGTGAATGATTTCCTTATTTTGCTTTGTTTGCACACACAACTTTCCTTCACTTATTAAACTGCCTATCTCAACCCACCAGCTTTGTCTGTTTTACCCTTCCAATTCTCTCTCCTATGCTTCTGGGAGAGGAATGAGCAAGTGCTTGTGTGGGGCTTAACTGCCTACCAGGGTCAACCTGCAACACTTGGATGGAGAGCTGCCTTCATTTTAAGTAGTCACTTGGCTCTTGAACACAGTAGTTTGATTTCAGTAATAGTTTGTAATGTGGGTCAAAAATTCTGAAGACTTTTTATGATTAAAGATACCATATTGACTAAATTTCTGCTCCTTGGTTTCAGCTCCCTAGTGTGACATGAACAGCATCACACTTCAGTTCTTTATTGGAGGTGAATTAAATCAGTCTTTATGTAGAAATAAATGCTTTCCGGCTGTCTATAACTAACCTTATGGCTATGGTAGGACTAGGGATTGTCTGTGTTACCTCTTTCTCTAACTGCAGTCAGACAACCTGGGAAGAGGAGTGAATGTGATGACCTCTGAAGGTTCCTTTCTGTTCTGTTTTATGTCATTTGGTGAAACAACTTGATGGAAATAATCTTCCTCTAAAAGCAGCACAATTACTGCATTCCCACTTTTTGGTAGGCTGCACACCTGTAGTTTGTCTAGTCATGAAAGAGTATGAGGGCATTGCAGAATTGTTTGTGGCCCTGAGAACAGGGTACTTGTATAGAAAGCAGTATTCAGTGAAGTGTTAAATGAGCTGTACAGGAGGCCCTATGGGACACGTGACTGCACTGGGAAGAGTCATTTTAATGAGGAGTCCACAAGTACATTCTTCTTTATAAGTAGTCATTCAGAAGCAATTCAGGGAGATAATAAAATGCTTTATCTGCAACTTGACAAGCTGTATCCAGGCTTAACTTGCTCTTCCTGATCATCTGAACAGAGATCCTGTTGTAGTATATGCCAAAGACTTTTTTCCACCTTCCACAGCAACGCGTGCCCAGATGCAGTGCTGAAACAGAGTTGTTATTTGGCAAGCACCTGTACCTAGACCTGGAAATCGGGAAGTTCTCCTAATGTGTTAAAGTAGATCTGGTCACAGATATTAGATCTGACTTTGAAAATTCCTTAACTACTACTGAGGACTTCTGTAGGCAACAAACCTGTAGGTCCTTTTCCTGAGCTACTGTGACAATCTGCAGCAGACGACTGTTGATTTAGACCTTTTCACTTGTGATATTAGACATCTGCCCCAAAACCTTCATCTTCTCTGTTCCAGTAGATAAGGGTAGCAGCTTGACAAGTAGAAAGCTTTTAGAGAGAGATCCACTTAGAAACAGTAGGGCAGTGTCAAGATTTTGTTCAGAAATGAAAATTAAGGTGAGAAAATTCTGACCTAACTCAACTAAGGAGCTAAAATCCAATGGCTGGAAAGAAAAAGGTGTGTGTTTTTTATCTGCAGAGAAGCAGAATTATAGCCAAAGAATAATGTCTTGTAATTTTCTCAGCTTCTTCACTTATCTCATTTGCTTGTATAATGAGTATTTTAAGAAACAACTTGGGAAGAGAAGAGGTCCTTTAATGATTATTTGTTGTTTTGCATGAGAACACATCCTCTGCATAATTATTTTAGAACTGCCTTTTCCTGGGATATGTCATAAGCCTATCTGTGGTATGTCTTTGAGACTAAGTGCTATCTAGGAGAAGAGTAGGAGTTGATATGCCTTTTGTATGCTGATAAATGCCACTGCACTTGTACTAGGTAGAACACAAATTTGAAAAAAGCAAGAGAATTGCCTGTGACAAACAGTAAAAGGGTTTTGATGTTTTGGAGAGAGGAAATTTTTCTAGCTTTAGTGGTTTAGAAAATTTTTGCTCTTATGTCAAGCTTTTCTGTTTTTCTGTTATTCTACTGCATCCTCATTCCCAGCTGTAGTATTTCAAAACGCTGCAAGGCTGTTGTGACATGGAGTGGCTAACAAGGACTTAGCAGTTAATGCAGCAGTTATCAGGAATGACTGGTACTTTTCGTGAGCCTGGGGAAGAGGATAATGGTGGCCTCATCTCTTGGGTTCTGAAGTAGTCAAGGTGCTGGGCTGCTAGGAACCAAGATGAGCAGGATACGAAACTGTAGGAAACGGAAAATTAGCACTGTCTTTGCAGAGAGTAGAAGCACAAACCCTGCGTTGTGTGGGAAGAGGGACAGCTAAAAGCTCTGCTTGAATAAGCAGTGAATAGAGACCCCTAGATGGGGAGGGACGGAAGCTTGTGACTGCTGGTGACAGTAGACAAGCTCATTCTCTGTCTGCAGATGTGCATTTATAGGATAGGTATAGTACCATGGTAAACAGATGAGGAAGAACAAGCTCTGTCAGGGGAGGTGTTGGAGCCAGATGAGCCTGAAATGTTGTTGGCACTGGGAGAAAGTGATAGGTGATAATGGCTGGAGGCTCCCTCCTGTGGGAGATGGAGGCACCTGTCTGCAGTCTTAGCTTGATGTCTTTTGATAGGTTTGTCACTTGCTAGGGACTCAGATCTAGGATATTCTGCTGAGGCTTGTCTGGATGTCAAATAAATAACACTTGTTGCCCGTGAACTTCATGAAGTTCACCAAAACCAGATGCACAGTCCTGCTCTGGGATGATGTAAACCCATGGAGCAGCATAGGCTGGGACTAGCTGGCAGGAAAGGAGGTTTGAAGAAGAGGACCTGGGGTAACAAGTTGTCCAGGAGTGAGCAGTGTACCCTCGGTCAAGGAAGGCCAACCACATCCCTGACTGTATGAACACAAGTGTAACCAGCAGGCTGAGGGAGGTGCACCATCCTCTCTATTAAGCCTCTGTGAGACAGCAGCAGGAGTCATGTGCTCAGTTTTGGGCTCCAGGATGAGGAAGTGACTGATGTCCTAGAGCAAGTCCAGCGGAGGGCTGTCAGGGTGACAGGGGAGATGGGATATGTGATGTGCAAGGAGAGGCTAAGAGGGTTGGTTTTGCTCAGTGTTAAGAAGAGAAGGCTGAGATGGGAAGTTGCTTTCAGCTAAAGAGGAAGCTGCTATATGAATTGTTTAAACAGAAGGTTTGCAAGGTTTTCAGCATTTTTCTAGGTTTCTGCTATGTCTGACTCTGTCACATATGTTTATCCAAGTAGGGCTCTTAATAAGTTCAGCATTAAAAGCTCTGGCTCAGAAACAACTGAATAAAATGAGTAAACATATTTTAAGGACTAGAATTAGATTTCCCAGTTGTGCGTGTTAACTTTAAGTGTTTTAGTTGTGTTATGTAGATAATATTTTTTTATGCTGCTTTTCACCTAGGCAGGGCTTAGCAGTGAACAGGGTCTCTTCACTGTCCATGTTGATTGTGACTTACTTTTTTTTCTTCCTTTAGAATATCTTCTTGCATGTTGTGGATATATCTAATCCCAAGGAAATCTGGAATTTTGCTGAAAAATTCAAAAATGAACATAAATTAAATGTGTTGGTAAGTTTGAATATTTAAATCATGTGTCTGTCTTTGGAGTGTGTAGCCTTTGAACTTGTTCCACAGGCAGTCTAGGTTTTATAATTCGATCCGCAGTTCTCTACTTCATTTTCTCTAGACGCTGCTGCAGTAGTCTCCATGGTCTTTCTGCCCTTGTCTGTTCTCGGTTCACATATGCAGATAATGACATTGAAAAGAAAAAAGATAGAGAGAGAAATGCAGTACTTTTTCAGCTGCATCTTTTGAGGTCCTCACCACACAAACATTGTGGCCTTTAGGTTGCATATTAGGCTACACACGTTCTGCTAAACAAAATATGGCAAGGACTGATGCCTCCTCCCAAAGGCAGATTAGACTTCCTTTGAGCTACTCCCTCTTAAAGATTAAACTTTTATAGATAGTCTAGTTAGAGCAGTCAAAAATAAAGCAGAGAGAGAGCAAACAGTTAAGCAGTGTGGTTGGTAAGGGGCTCAGTATTCTTTCCACTTTATTTAGCAGTGACAGTTTGCTCTGGGGGCTGTACTAAAACTGAGGCACCTGGAACAGCGGTTTTGGTGCTTGCTGTATGAGGAAATTCTGACAGAAATGGGAAAATAGATTTTGAGGAATGGCAGAGAATGAGCAGGAAGGTATGTAGGGGCAGATCACTTTTTGAAGTGGGAAATAAAAGCTGGAAGGTAAGGCAAAGAAAGAAGTGTGTCAGAGAATGTGCTAGCTGCACATAGCTTGCAAGCTTCTGACTACTGATGGGGTTTTAACTTACAGTGGTTTTAGCTGTGTGATGCAGCACTATTTTAGCAATGTGTGAGTCAGGTCGGTATCTGTGCAGGATTACCATGCAGAGAGAAAAACTGGAGTTCTTGTAACCAGGGCACAAAGTTAGTATGAAGCACCTCTACTGGTTAACCTGCTCTCTCAGGGCTAACTAGGATGCAGCAGCCTACTGACCTGGCTAATCTGCCAAGTTTGGAGCTAATTAATTTAATTCAGTGAGGGCAGGAGTTCCTGCGGGCCGTTCTACCACATGTTGCACAGCTTCCCTAATTTTCCCCTAACAGTGGGTTCAATGCATGGGTTCAATGCGGTTTCTCAGATAAGACTAACAAAATGCACTGCACATTTATGTTCTAATGTCTCATCTACAACTTGCACATTACTTTCTGTCAGAAGAGGTTTTAAAAAACCTTGACTAAGGCACTTCAGAGGGCTGTTTGCTCTGCACAGATCCATTTCTTTGAAGATTCTTTTGTGAAAAAGACTTAATGGTCAGTGACAAGATAGTGTGACTTGGAATAGAGTTTATTGAACCAGTTTGTAGCTTTGTGTTCCAGTGTCAGAAGACAGCAAACTAGCATGGACTGCTTGTATGTATGGTTTTGTTTGTAGATATTTCTGTAGATTACTTTCATGTACAGGAGTTGTCTTGCAGATCAACAATGCAGGATGTATGGTGAATAACAGAGAATTAACTGAAGATGGACTTGAAAGAAACTTTGCAACAAACACCTTGGGTGAGCATAGAAAGCTTAGTTCTGATGTATGGTACTTACTTTTGGTAGACGTGTGTGTGTGTATGGCTGGATTTGTGAGGTGTGTATTCCTTCATGAAGAGTGATTGTACCATTATTGTATCAGAGAAGGAGTGGGAAAGGAAAAGAAGCAATATTACAGATTGTTTGAAGCATAATTTTTTTTAAAAAATTTCTCCAGTTCTCAGTTGTTCTCATATCAGTGCCTTCATTTATCATAGCAGCAGTGGATGAATGCAGATACAATTTAATTAAATTGATTCTGGAATCTGCTAGTAAGCTTTGTTCCAAGCAGATGATACCCTGTTGTAAGTGTGCTTGCAGTCCTGACACTCTTTTCCCTCTGCCTCTGCAGGGTAGGTAGCTTTCTCAAGAGACTGTCTTTAATATAATGACACATTGAGGAGGAGCTGTGGTGCTTTCTTTCTGTGTTTTCCTCCTGTTCATCAGTATCTGAGACAAGGAAAGGGGAAGCTTAGGCTACAAAGACTGGACATTTATATAACTAGTACAGGTTGGAAACCATTGTTGGGCTTTATTCTTAGCTTTTTTCCTACATTGCTTCCTTAACCCCTATTTACTTTTGAAAACTAATATTTTTAGGTATAAACTTGTTTTCCTTAGCTAATAATGGTGCATATGGCTTGGGTTTTTTTTTTCTGCAGGTCTGACTACATTAAACTGACAATTAATTCAGGTATAAAGACATAGGTGCATTTTCTTCAGATTAATCTTCTGCTGATATTCTTGTATTTCTTGTGGCCAAAAATTCAAAATGAATTTTATTTTGCCATCAGATTTCCCCTGGCTGCAGAAGTATAGGAACTTCTGCCTTAAGACATGTATTCGCCTTAAAATAGTTTAACCCTCTTGTGGTCTTTCAAACAAAAATCCAGCAGTGCATAAAGGTACAGTTCTTCCAGGGACAAACAGAGTGGAACAAATACAGCAGTCTGAACATGAAAACATGTTTTGATTTGGCTTTAAACATTGAGGAAATTAATTTCTGAGAAACTATAGTACTGCAGCACTTGAATTATCATACAGTAGAAGCATCAAGTTCTGCTTTCCCAGGTGTAAATCAGCGTTACTAGAGTAACACAGACACGCAGAGGAAGCTGAGTTATGATTGTAGCTAACTAGGAAAATGCCTGTATTCTCTTTTATGAATGTTACATATAGATCTACTTTGTTCATTTGGGCATTGCATGCTGCTTACCTGTATAGATAGGTCAAAGAGGTGGTTGCATTTTTGAGCAGATAAGGTAAAACAGGTAAGTCATCCTCTGTTGTCCAACTTCTGCAGAGTTCAGACAAGGACTGGGCTGTTTTCTTAGACAGGTTCTCTCAAGCCAAAATAAGGATTACACTTTGAAGCTTTCAGTACAGGGTGGGACTTGGTTGAGCTGAAAGAAGCTGTCTGTGCAAGAGAAAGCTTCTGTGCTTATAGGTGAGAAACACATAAAGAACCAAGGCTATCAACAGTGCAATTTTTTTCTTCAAAGTCGGAGATGGGGTAATAAATCATATCTGCTGGAGTCATAGCAGGATAAAGCTGCTTCGAGAAATGTGTCAGCGTAGATGCTGTGTTAAGTCATTTCTGTAAGCGCTAGGTACCTCTAGGCATGCTTTACTTTGGAGAAGTTATTTCTGTATTGGTAACTATCTGTGATTATAGGTTCCCAGAGAAAAACTTAGCTAAATTAGATATGGCTGTAATATGGGTTGACTGAAAACTAGTATGTGGTCTGAGAAAACAAACTAAATTCACCTCTTTGCCTGTGTTCCCAGAAAAGCTAAAGCCTGAAGGGTGACTTGGATTCAAGTCAACCTCCCTTGAAAATCTGCAACCGTCTGTCTCATCAGCAGCATGGAAACAATAACTCATAACTGCCTGATTTCTGCAGAAATAAGATATAATAATTTTTTTATTTTTTCAGATCTTCACATACAGGGTGCTCCTTCCATCTTTTGTTCACTGTTTGTTTCTGCCCTGGGTCTTATCTCTAGTCTAGTGAAGGAGTGTGTAGGTCACAACTATCTAAAAATGCAAGATACTGAACTGTAACATACTTTACATGCAGGACAGAGTCTTTGAATTCTTCATCTGATATCCCATTAGCATTTATTTCAGCTGCAGAATTGCTCATTTGGGTGTCTAGAATGCTGTGGAGATTTTAAATCCAGACTGGGAATATTTTCCTATTTAATGACTTGTTTGTTTTCCAGCATAATGGAGTTCAATTCACAATCATCTGAATTGTGAAACATACTTTATATCCGATCTTTTCTTGGACATACATGGGGCAATAATGAGTGCATAAGTCCACTGGTAGATAAGATGAATATGTACAAAAATAATGCTGGTTAGAATAGGAAGTAAACTTCACTTAGTGTCAAACACCATTGACTGGCAAAGTGAGGACAGCTCACTGAAACAGGAGGGGCAGAGTCCTCTGTGGTGTTGTCAGAGTGTACAGGTAGGTGAAGGTCATGAATATGCAAAGTGATGATTAGACAAACCATACAAAGCCTGAACTATCAATCATCAAGTTCAAACTGTAAACTGCTTTGAGCAGACAGCAGCAGCTGTATCTGTGCTGGCACCCAGCATCCTGAAAATGGAGCTCTGGCACAAACACCACATGGCTCTTTGTTGTTTGGTTGTTGCAGTTCACATGAACTATTTTACCTTTTTTCCCCTGCTCGGGCAAAGTCTAGAGAGCAGAGCTGCTCTGGAGCATTTAGACTGTAAAGTTGAAGCGCTAGCCACACACGAATATGAAAGGGCACATTGCTGACTGAATCACACCTTCAGTATGATATTGAACAAATGGCTTGGGGTAATGTGGGCTGATTTCCTGGAGAGCTGCTGATCCTGATGGGTGGATTTTATTTGTGTATTGTTTAGTTTGTTTGGTTTTGTCCCTAAGTTTCCTCCTGTGGGCTGACTTTTTGCTCAGGGTTGTACCCAGGAGCTGGGCAGCATCAAGCAGTCATTTTTTCTGATGAGATTTGCAGAATTCTGAGTCAATGTTTTTTGGTTTTAATTAAATCTTATTTTACTTGTTTTAGTAAAACTCCCAACAAAGACTATTCAAACTGACATTATTCAGTCATTTGGGGAAAAAAAAATCTGTCAGCGTTGGTAGGCAAGTGGAAGCAACAGAAGTGCATTTTTATTGAAACACTAGACATTTAACTGGAGCAGTCCTTGTTCTTCTATTTTATAGCATGCCTCACTTTAGTTTTGCTCAAGACATCTTCTTGCTTTACATGGAGAAATGGCACATATGTTATATTTTTATTGCTACTTACCAGCCAAGGGGACGCTAAAACACACTCAGGGATAAATAAATTATGCTCCCAGAATGTGTCTTTTCTTCAGTCTAACATGCTTTCATGTTTAAATAATATCGCCATATACATTTACTGTGTGTGCAAGAAGAGGTAGGGACAGAGGAAACAAGATGCCTTTCTACTGCATTAGCAGTACAACCCTTCTATGCCAAACTGCCTAACCTGTATCAGTGCTTGTCAGGCTCCTCCCCACACACACAAAAAAAATGTATTTAACTGGCATTTTATG
>WAAB01024704.1:0-11692 GCA_013389865.1 Piaya cayana
TCTTAATGGAGGATGTTGTTTGATTTCCCATTACCTAGCTCAATAATTGTCACTGTCAGAAAGAACAGGATGCTTCTCTCTGCCGTAAAACTTCAGAAATTAAAACTGAAAATAATTAATATGGTTTGGGATTTGTTTCTTTTTGAATAGGGGGATCCAGGACCCCAAGGGCCTCCGGGAGATGACGGACTTCCTGGAAATTCAATAATGAGACCACCGGTAGGAGTTATTAGATGAATGGTGGAAAATAAAGAAACATTAGACATACGCAAAACTCTTGTGAAAATATATTAACCATTTGAACCACTTTTTTCAGGAAAGTAACTGACCAATTCTTCAATTTCTACATCATTCAGGTTAAGTCTATTTTTAAAAATAAACTTACCGTGTTTTCAAAGAAGAAACACAAAATATAATAGATTGAATAACTAGTCCAGTTACTAGTCCAGTCCAGCGTCGCACCTTGTAAACTTCCCTCCAGAAGCCTTCATTAGGAAGGCTTCTCTTCAAATTCATCTCCAGCTTTTATTATCTCACATATCATTTATACATCTATATGGGCAGTATGCTCTTTATTGAGTATAAACTGAGAGTTATTGGTTATTTCAAAAGGGGTGTTTCATGACTGCCAATCTTGCACATTCTAAACCATAAGACCACCCCCCAAAAAAGAATTTAAATAGGTCTTTTAGAAGTACCAATTTGCATGTAGGTTACAGAATATGATTTATTTGGTTATATGTGTTACATTTATCTTCAACAGCAAGAATGGAGTGCAGTAATCTCTGTCAGGATTGCTGCGTTCACTGTTCAAGCCTTTAGTGGTTAACTGACAAGATCCACACACATTCTCATTAAATAACAGGAAAACAATCACTGGAATGAGGAAATAGGAAGAGATTGCTGTTTGCTTCTCTTCTGGTCATGAAAAGTAGCACTGAGGTCTTGCAAATGCACAAATATTTAATGGAAGTCAGTGGAAGAGTCAACAGAAGGAATGATTGTCTCCTGATATGGAGAATTTTAGGTTATACTAAGAAAAATTATATTGTACTTATAACTGCTTGTGGTTTTTTTTCTTTTACTGCTTTCCTTTGTTGAATGTGTTTTTGCTTTATTGTGTGAGAGAACCATTGTGATTATGTGGAAGTGAAAAATGTGCAACATATGATAACTTAAGGTTGATATTTATGTTTCAGTATAATTTAATTCGTTGTTCAAATGTCAGGACTTACCTTTAAAGTCACAAAAGTTTAATTTTTAAAAAATAGTTATAACTTTGTAACTGCCTAGACCCATGGAGCAAAAGGTGATGGCCACAAAGGTGAAGCTGTAAGTACAATTTTAATTCTGTACATTGTGTTCTACAGAAAAAAAAAAGGAATTACTGTGTGATAACTCAATATTTAGTTAGTTAACTAATCAGTCTTCTCTTTCGTCCTTTAGCTAATATAAATGTTTCATGTATTTCATAAAAATGTTCATGGCTGTTCATACACATCTAATTTTATCATTACTTTGGATTCTTCTCCCTCCCTCCTTCTCTCTCTCCCCTTCCTCCCTTCTCTCTGTTCCTCTCTCCCTCTCTCCCTTTCCTTTAGTGTTCTTTGTTCAAGATCTCTAATAACATCTGCTCAGCCATATCTTTCAGCCTTAATTCCTCAGTTTTTTCAGCTGCTTTTCATACCTGGCATTAAATCCTTTTCTGGAGATTTCCCTCCTTCTTTGCTTTTCTGATGATTACCTCCAGAAGGGGTTAATACGTGAGTATGACACAGGTCATTACAAGAGTGCATTATCCTAAAGTTCAGTCATCCAAAGCCACACAGACATGTTTGACCAGCCTGTCATTGGAAAGTGAAAATACTGTTGCCATCCTTCAACCACCACATATCAAACTTCCATTAGCACTATTTTCTTTGTCTGTAATCCAGCTTTATTTCAAACTACAACCACAAAGACACACCCAGATATACTGGGATGGGACCTGAGTGCTTCCAAATAAGTCATGGCTTAGGTTCAATATCCCATCATTCAAACTGATCCTGGGGATCAGAATTAGTTCAGAAGACGATCACTCAGAGGTCCTGTATTCTGTGTACTTGATACATTTCACAGCACATAGGGACATTAGACCAGCTCCAAATCCTTGAAGGGTTAAGGAATGCCACTAACAGAACCCAGACCCATGAAACAGAGAAATCACAGAATCACTAGGTTGGAAAAGACCCATCGGATCATTGAATCCAACCATTCCTATCTGCCACTAAACTATGCCCCTCAGCACCTCATCCACCCGTCCCTTAAACACCTCCAGGGAAGGTGACTCAACCACCTCCCTGGGCAGCCTGTTCCAATGCCCAATGACCCTTTCCATGAAAAATTTTTACTTATGTCCAGCCTGAACCGCCCCTGGTGGGGCTTGAGGCTATTCCCTCTTGTCCTGTCCCCTGTCACTTGGGAGAGGAGGCCAACATCCTCCTCTCCACAACCTCCTTTCAGGTAATTGTAGAGAGCAATAAGGTTTCCCCTCAGCCTCCTCTTTTCAAGAGGACATGCAAACAAATGAAAAAAAACGTACTGTCACCCAAAATAAAAATGAAATGCAGTCATGAAGAAGGCAGTGATGCAAACAGATGAATGCTGAACTTTTATGAGGCCCTAAAATGCACTTAGAAACTGGGGGTTTAAGCTTTACAAGTTATCTGTTTAAATTATACAAAGAAAAAGTACTGGTAGATACAGAATCAAAGGGGTCAGTGAAAAGCTGGAAATGTTTCATTTCTAGTTAATCAAAGAACTCAAGAGAAGCCTGGTTTGGTAACCATTGATTTATAAAACTATTCTGGTTGTAGTCTGCCCATTCACAGGATAACAAAGTTATGTGTATGAGCTTCCTGCATTTCTATTTATTGTTAGACATTAAAAAACAGAGCTTTGCTCTGCAGTAGTATTCCTGAAATCATATCTGTTGTAGATTCCTATTTGCAACTGCCACAAGAGTCATGTTTATCTGCAACTCAATTTTCCTGACAGATGAGTACACATCCTTGGAATGTGTATAGGTTCTGTTGTGCATCCTTCCTCTTCTTGGACCATTTTTCCATGCCTCGTGATCTGGAAAGACCAGCTTTGTGAGCCACTGGCAGGCATGGACAAGATTTATGTACATAAGTCTCTGCATCATGATGGGGCAAACATATCTGCCTTATGAATGATGCAAAGGAATCTGGGGATGCCTCCAACAGTATGAAGGGCAGCTGAAGGGGCTGTGATGGATTAAGCAGTGAGTTCAAGAGAACAGATCATTGAACACAAATACACCAAAGTACGTTAAGGTTACCCAACCCTTGAATTTAGATGGATTAGCTCTGGTATCCCAGATGTGTAATGTCTGCAATGTATGAAGCACAGAACAATGTCTGGTATCTCTGAGGCAAAATCCCTCCAATGTTCTTAAGTCAAGAGCTGGACTTTTTGTCCACCAACCTGGTAGTCTTTTCAGGTTTCCACCTGGGACTGATGATGGCTGTTGCTCAGTACACACTGGAAATGTGAAGAATTTGACTAAATACAGCAAACCCAAAGAGATTAGTAACTATTGCTGAAATTCACTTCTTTCTTGAAGAACACAAGTACTCTTCCTTTAGGATGAATACTGATATACTTTATTCCTCTTCTGTGCCAGGGACCTCCAGGACCAGCAGGCCCCCAGGACCAGCAGGCCCAAGAGGTGTGGGAGATGCTGGACCAAAGGTACTTGTGCATGCATCTGACTAGTAGGCAGGGTAGACAAACGTTCCAAAAAATGCACTGGATTGGAATGGCACGCATACACACACACACACACACACACACACACATATATATGTATGGCAAAATGCTGTGATCTCATCTCCTACTTTGCATTTCAGTTAGAAGAAAAGCTTGTGATAGACATTTCTGCCATGAGAGATACAAACTGGTTCTTGCTTTATCCCCAGATTTGATGCAAATCTTCAGGTTTTCCATGCATCCAAAGACCCAGGTTGTTTCTAGACACTGGAGTTTCCATGTGGAAGTAAGAATCCACTGCAGGCAGAGTATTGCCTAGTAATTATGTGCTTCCTTTCTTCTACAGAATTGCAAGGGATGAGGCCCCAGAGGAGTCAGGGAAAATGTTGGTTACATGGAACCAGTGGGATATTTTAAAACGTCCTAGAAATGGATTCCTAACAGAAGACTATAAACCTTCGTCTTCACCTAAAATTAGTATTAGTTCAGAGGCAAAACTTGGCAGAAAAAAATAACAAAACAAAATGAAACTGGTGAAGGGATTAGAAATAGAACACTGAAAGTGTTTTTTCCATAAAACACAGAATAGTTAAAGTGTTAGAAAGTTCTAAGCAGTATGTAATTGAACTAACAATTTTCATTCTAACTAAGTTATAAAAAGTTGGGAAAAGGAAACTTAAGACTAAAATCACAAGAAATTGCTTTGAAATATCCCACAGAGAGGTTTTAGTAATGATTTCCTCATTACATATGTGAAATAGGAAACAGGCGGCCTGTTGCAGGAGAAAGCAAAATAAGTACTGCCCAAACAAGGTTTTATTCCCCCAAACAGGAGGAACTTTTAACTTCAGTTCCCAGAACACTTAAAATAAACACCAACAATAATCTCTTAAAAACATATCTACAATAAAGGAAAAATGGAAGGACATTCTTCCTTAGAACGAACTAACCTTAGATTGACCACAGAATGGCCTGATAATGAAATCTGGGTAACCTGGCTTTGTGCTCCTATTGAGTTACTGCTTACCAATACAAGGTATTTCACATAAAATAACACAAGGTCTGGCGTATGGCATAAACTAGTAAAGAATTCAAAGTAATTTCAATTGTGTTATTTCATATAGACTTACAGAAAATGCATATGGCTAAATTTGTTCAATTTTTTTAATATAAGATTATATCTTTTCCAAATAGAGATCTCAGACAATATGATATGGTCTTATAAGATATTTTTCTTGGTACTGTAGCAGAACATTTCTAGAGCCTTGTATGAAACTGTTAATGCAGATATTGATTAAAATGAAACTTACGACTACAGAATCTAGGTGCATTTTTATTTCCTAATTTCCTCTCACTTCCTAAATGAATAATTCTGTAAAGTAGTGTTTCCCTAGGTAAAAGAATTCAAAGGTCACATCGGGTAATTAAATAAGATGATCTTCCACTGTGATGCCATGGTTGAAAGGATACAAACCCCAGAAATATAGATTTTAGTGGGAATATACGGGTTTAACAAAAGAAATTTGAGTTAAATCCAAAATAGAAACAAGATATTTAATTAATTTAAGTAAAAAAATCATAGAATAATTGCAGTGAAATTGTTCATAACTGCAGTTTTTAAACTCAACATTTCTGGTCATATTTCTGAAAAGTATCACAAATATACAAAGTAAACATAAATGCACTTAGGAAAATCATAGTTTCTGGCTTATAAGAGACATTAAAAGTGGGTTACAGGTCCCTGTTGTTCTTATAATCATGAATTCACATAATTGCTGAGACAAGCAATTCTTTAGCGGTGTAGTTACTAGGAAAGTTCCAACACAAATCATGAAATACAAAAGTACAATATCGTATATATAGAGAGGAGGAGGTAAAAGCTGTAAAGAAAAAAAAATCATCTAGTTTTTGCAATGGAGAGCATGGGATCTAGTATTTTTATCACAGTTATTCTTAAACCACTGTAAGTCTTGTGATATAATAATATATATTTAATTAAATCATAGATTAGCTGTTGCATTACTTAGCAGTTTTCAGTTTCAGCTCCAAGTGTTTTAAATAATGGGCAGTTGAAGTGAGTTGTTCAAATTCCTTTATAAAGACATCAAGTCCTTACAGGTCAGTGTATTCTCCATCCATGAACAGCATAAGAAATACTGCCATCCCTCCAAATCTGTAGGCTGAAGTACGTTAATGAGAGTAGTAAAGGAGGCTTATGGGTAGTATCTTTTTTGTGGAGGAACATATACCTGTGTTATGTTAGCTGAACATTACCAGTTAATATTAAATTTGGCAACAGCCCAGAATTTGACTGAACAAAAGTGAAATAGCTGTGCTCAAGAGGTAAGGCTTTTATAATTTACTAGTAATTGCAACAGGAAAAATAGTATAATGAAATATCTAGTCACAGCATCTCTTATCCTAACTCATTATCTAGAAAGAAGCCAACAACAGGTAAGGCAAACTGATAAAGTGTTATCACTATTCTCATGCTTTTGGACAATTTCAGGTCAGATCAGGGTTGTTATGTAAATTAAAATTGTCTTCCTCATTTCCATGAAGTCAGCTCCATTGTCACAAAAATTGTCAAAATTAGGTATCTTGATTCTAAGAACTAACTTATTGAAAAACTTGGATACCATGGAGGCTGTGTTTTCAGCTGGGGCCTCCTGTGGCTGTGGGAGTGAGGTGTGATACAGCTTAAGGAGCAAAACCTAAGCATGTGCAGTTGGTCTACTTCAGTCAGCCACATGTACAGATTCAGAGTCTTCTCAGGCTTATGCTCTTTGTTCAGTTAGCATTCTTTGGGCTCTGAACCAAAATGAGACCTGAGTGGTCCTACGACCCAGGAAATGGATTTTTTTCAGATGAAGCTGAATGAGGTGGTCTGACCTGCAAGTGCTCTGACTGTACTTCTACTTGCAGTAGGTGATCAGTTCGCAGGAACAGAGCGGAGCAGGCAGGTATCCTCCCATTGCATACACTATAAACATCAGGTTGCAAATTCACTGCTTATTAGGTCTATAGCACATTTGTTGATGGACATGCAGAGTTAGAAGCTGTGTATCAAACAGAGGTTCCTAAACATAATAACCAGTTGTGGAGTAGATTTAGAATGCACCGTATCCATGGGTTAGGTTAAAGTGGCATCTTGTTCTAGGAATAGTTGTATTACAGAGAACCTAGTAGAGTAGCTGTCCTTGCAAGTAACACAACACAATTAGGGCAAATCATATTCACACCAATTTTTGTATGAATAGTTTTGAGTGGATCCACGGGCTTGATTGTGTTGCAGTGTGATATTACCCATCAAATTTGGCTTCTCAGAGCAGTGCTTATCTAACCTCTGTCAGAAAATTTAAAAAAAAATCAAGAATTATAAACATCTGATAAAAAATTAATTTGTATTTTTTACTTTAAAATGGATTTCGTTTTTATTATGCACATAGATTGATGCACTAATCCTATGGGAGAAAAATGCATATTGCTTCTGTAGACAGTAGGCAGTGTGCAACTGCTACACAAAGGCATGCATTCTCCAAATAGATTGCAAAACCTGTGATTTAGTTCTGTGCATCCACACTAGTTGTCATGTAGGGTACACTGGAAAAAAAGAAACAAAGTATATAAACATCTTTTCTCCCTCCCTGATATTTTGCTCCTGTTTATTTATCCAGTGTTTTGAATCCTTAGTCTGTATATAACTTCCTGGTAGCAAAGGTACCACAAGGAAAACGAATTCACTTGTTGCAAGAATTCCCCAAGAAATTAATTCATAAAATGAACAATCTTCAAATAAAATATAAGTGCACTGGCTACCTCTCATGCTTTCCATATTAAAAAAAAGAATATAAGAACAGCAACAATTTCTGCATATAGAAAAAGAACTTTTGTTTGATAAAACAGACTCATAATTGACACGCTAGTTAATTTGAAATTCCTTGTGGTATCATTATATAGGAATGTTCCACTCAGCTGAATCAGAGCTCTGTTCTCCCACTTTCAGAAATGGCTCACATATGTGCACACTGGTAGATAGGAATTTTATGTATCAGAGGTTAAATACTCATGAAAACAAAATTGGAACATGTGGGATGCATTCAGTCCTGGCAGCACCCTACTTTCTGTAACATTGAAACAGAAGCACGTAATGTCGTAATATAATAAAAAATTGATTTTAAAGCCCTGTTGCCAACTAGGAGGTAGGTTACAGACATTCAAAAGCAAGAGCCCAGAAGCAGAAAAGCAAGCTTCATTCTCAGTAACTGGATCGCAGAATTATTAAAACCCCTAGCATAGTCTCTAGTGCATGAACATTTGGGCTGGATCCTGTTGCAATATAAATAACTTGTGCAGCTTGGGCCCTGTCAATTTGAACTAAGAGTGGAAAGTTGAAATGGAATGTCTTTCTTTTTTAAATATGTTCTTACCTTTCTATCCATTAGTTCTTATGAAAGGAAGTAGGCAATGTCTGTTGTATGTTTCAGTTCCTAATATACATGCTTCATAGTAAATGAGGTGTGTATATTTGGAGGCAAGGTTTATTTTTCAGGTGATGATTAGGTCATTTAATGAATTTTCTTGAACAAATTATGTGGGATATACATTGGAATCTTCTACATTGCACTGTCTTGACTCGGGCCTTTATTTCTTGTTTCAGTGATATTTTTCTAGTATACTGTTTTGATGATCGTGACAAACTTGTCTACAAGCACAGTACATGAAATAAATTAGACTTCATCAAAGGACAGTACTAATCCTTCTTGAAATAAATTCCCTGGAGGACAGTTTATTGTCACACCTTAGAAAAAAATAACTGCTCCCCTTTACAACTCATAAAGCAAAACAGTCTTTTTCTATAAGCCAAGAAATACAGAAACTTTGAGACTTACTATAAAGTTCTACAAAAGAGCTTTTCAGTGAGACATCTGGTATTAACTAAGCATGTGAGGCTAAAATTCAAAATTCAATCCTTCACCTGCAACGACCCAGTGCAAGAATATGTTACCTATGGGAGGAAAAGGCAGATGACTTCAAGTCACCCTTACACTCTTTTTAGTCAGGGCTGGTGTTGGAGCAAGTTATAGGTATATTCAATACTTGACCATAAGGAGTCATTTAGTTGTTAGATAACCTTCCATTCAGCTTCCATCACAGTGGCTTACAGAGTGTTTCACAGGTCACAGTAGCCCAGCGTCTCCTTAAAAAAAGCTTATAATGCAAAGCCCTATCTGTATATACACCTCTCATCTCTGGCACCACTGGCACATTTCAGAGGGAGGCTTGAACAGGGTAAGGTTTGTCTGCTTTGCACAACATCTGCACACAAAGAGTTCTCCTACAAACAGCTTAAGGTTGTATTACAATTTGTGGAGACACAGAGGACCAATAATTATTCCTTTGATAATAGAAGGTATTAAATAGGAAGGTGAATCCATTTGTCTGGACTCTTATCCCTTGGATTCAGAGTTCCCACCTCTCCAAATCCATCAAAACTGAGCACAGTTTGTGCCCTAATATTTTTACATAAATAGGTCATATATTGGGACTTACCATGAATACCAGAGCCATCTCTCACTAGGAATTGAACTTTGGGCATTGACCTAAAAGCAGTTTTTAGAGAGACTGTACTCATTCCTCTCATGAAGAAAAGGAAATCAGTAAAAGTGTGTACTTATTTTTCCTTCCTTTCTTATCAGTTTGATATATTGTTTCTTTTCACCTACCACCAACCAAGTGTCATTGGTGGTTTGTGTAATTCTTACTTGCACTTCTTGTCTAGTTAGAATGCTCCCTCTGCAGGCACAGCCATTTCTACAGCTTTTCAAATTAACCACTAAGTTAATATTTTTGTCAATTAAAGTTTTTACTTTGTCAAGAAATGCAGTCTGTTCTTGGCTCTGTTGTTAACATATGGAATGATCAAAAGGTTTGGAGAATATTTCTTTCTTTTGCTCTTGTCTGCACAGGCATAGGCGTGAGGACATTTGCTAAACCTGATTTAGAGGTTTCTGCTTCTACAACTTCTTAATTATTAATTTTTGTTCATTTAGAATTGATGGGAATTTTCTAGTGATCATCTGTTGAATGTGTGCCTGTTCTCTCATTTGTACATGGATTGAGGCAAACAAAACTATCTATTATATCCCTGTGCCTTCCCTCTACCAGTAATGCCCCCCAGTCCCCATCTCCTTCACTGGGTTTGTCTGCAGCATGAGGGGCAGCACAGGGCTCAGCATTACCTGCATTCCCCCTGGCCAGCCAGTGGCTGCCTTCTGTCTGCCTGCTCTGGGTTTGGCTTTTCCTTGCTAAAAGCATAAGTTGAATCTCTACTCTTTACCCAGCCTCGAATTATCACCGAATCTATTGAAAATTAATGTGCTCAAGGCTTCTAAATATCTGATTAATTTGGCTGAAATCAACTGGTGAGTTCAAAATGTACTTGGAAAAAACCCAGAACTAATGTAGACAAGCATAAATACAGGCAGAGTGTCACTTAAGCCTTATTTCCTTAAGAAATCAAGCTAAACATAAACACATTAAGACTTTTTAAGAAACAAAAGAAAGAGCTGTTCTTTTTGTCTTCTGTACCAATGCTATGAAAATTCATTTAGTTTTCATAAACACATTAGTTTGAGAGCTCTATAAATTAAATATCTCTAGTTTCAGAACAAGCACAGTATGAGCAAAGGGCATGATGACCATTGTGTCCCATAAATAAGTTCCCAGTCCAACTTGGTAAAGCCCGTGCAGAACAGGATGGAGAAACAGTGGTATTTCCAAGTGAGTTTGCTTTTCTTTTTTCTTCTGTAGATGATGAGTTTGCAAATGAAAGTCCTAACTCTGTTGGTGGTTTTGATTATATGGACCTTTGCTGGGGAAGAAGTGTTCTTCACCTAGAGCTTAAATAATATGGGTGCCTGTGTTTGGGGCTTGCCTTTTATATTTGTCTATAAAGCAACTGTATGTAACATTTGTTTGGTTTGGTTTTTAAAATCTGTGGTTTGATTGCTTTGTAAGTGGAAAGATGTAACTGTTAATATGTGACAAATTACTAACACTTCTGTGACTATTTTCAGGGAGAACATGGAATGAGAGGGTATCCTGGGCCACCAGGAAGTGGAATGATTGTTCCCAAGGTAGGTACAATGTCGTGCTGAAGCTTTTGTGCCCTTTTGTGATGCCAGCTGCCAGACTATGATCTCTCAGACACCAAAATATCTTCATCAGTTATTTATTTACATTAGTGCAACTGCAGGGGAAATCAAACATAAAAATATGGGCACTGACCATACATTTCTACCAACCAAAGTAGGAAGGAATACTAACTGGATGAAATTGTGTTTACAGCTAAACTTTAAGGTGACAACTGGGAACTAAATGTCAGGCTGCTAAATCAGTTAAATTATGTATTTCTCCTGGTTGTATCTAGTCCATTTTCAAGAGATTCTTCTGTGCTGAAAAATACATTAAAAGTTAATTTTATGTTTGCAATTTTTGCTCAATGAAATTGAATCCTATTAATTTCATTACTAAGACCATTTGGCGAGAAGCATGAAAACAAAAAGTTAATTCTATAGGCAACCACCATCCAACATCTGGGCAATTTTTAACTCTGCCTCCCTCTGCTGAAGTGATTTACAGTTCAAAAAAGACATGCGGTTACAGAAAGAAATTACATTAGTAATTGGTCCCAAAACCAACCTGATCGCCTTCTATGACACAATGACTCGTCTGCTGGATGAGGGAAAGGCTGTGGATGTGGTCTTCCTGGACTTCAGCAAAGCCTTTGACACAGTTTCTCCCAGCATTCTGCTACAGAAACTGTCAGCCTCCGGCCTGGACAGACACACACTCTCCTGGGTGGAGAACTGGTTGGCTGGCCGGGCCCAGAGAGTGGTGGTAAATGGAGTTAAAT